>DF244081.1:0-12387 GCA_000507305.1 Breviolum minutum Mf 1.05b.01 | reverse complement strand
GTGCCGATTTGTCCGTTTATCGGTTTATCGGTTTATCGGCGCAGGCCGGTGCCGATTTGTCCGTTTATCGGTTTATCGGTTTATCGGCGCAGGCCGGAAAAAACCGGCCGTGCCACCACGCTGTATTTTCTTGTGATTCTAGATTACTAGATGATGTACCAGGTTTTCTATCTCACATGACGATTTCATTAAAAAAGTTCCCTTTTTGTGCCATGGAGGTAGGCACGCTGGCTGCGCGCTTGCATCGCCAACTCTTCTTACAGCTGCATCACGTGATGGACGAGGCATTGCAACGATTTCCAGGGAAGTTTGCGAAGCAGATCTCAATTCCACCATGTATTTTTTGGTATTTTTGCAAAAATTATTTTAAAAAGATCCTTTAAAAGCAAATCCTGTATTTGCCAGTAAGGCCCAAACACAGATGGAAGATTTGCAAGTTTGAACTCAAATGCCTAGCTCTTGGTCCTTCAGGTCACGCATGGCCTACCATTGGATGAGGTGTCCATGTTGGCTCTGGCACCTCGCTGGCAAGCCGTGGTGACCGCGAATAAGACCTGAAAAGATGGGATAGAATTAGATTTACCCTCCCTGAAGTTAACAGTTCGCCCCTGAAAATAGACCCGTGGAAAAGGAGATTTCTATTGGAAACCACCATTTTTACGGGCTATGTTAGTTTCAGGGAGGGTAGAAGCCCCAAAACTCTTCATCTTAAAAAGATGTTGTCTTTATATGTCTTTATTCAAATTCATCTTCCATATTTTCCTTTCCAAATAGAGTACAAATCTGGATGTGTTAGAAGGTTCACATATGGGGGTCTTGGCATTTTCAATCATGCACGTGGGTATTTCCCAACTCCCTTTTGAACGGATATTATGGGTTGGTTTTCTTTTGGGGTGACCAACTTCAAGTAAGGCTGGGAAGTTCGACTTTGGCGAAACACACCACTGCAACATACCACGAAACAGACCCGCGAAACAGACCCCTGAGGTAAACATCCCGTCCCGCACTCCTCATTTTGAGACAAACCCATATATAAATCAGTGAGGCGGTTACCACTTCAAGCATCCGATTCCCCGCATTTGATCTGACCCTTGGGATGGAGCAATGGTAGGGTGACCACTCTACCCATGGCGAGGTTAAGATGTTGGGTACTGTGCTGGAGGTTGGGCGAAAATGAAGCGCCAAGTGTTTCCCACACTGTGTGTGGGAATTGCTGGGTGATGGGCGTGCTGCAAAATCAGCTGTGCTTCATTTATGAAACAGAGCAATGGCTCATCTCAAGTTTTTTTCGACACAGGTGCCTCACGTCTATTTCATGCCTGCCAGCTCGTTGCAAGCGGAGAAGATGGCGGATTTGGAGGTTGGATTGTTTTGTTTTGGGGGCTCAGAAGCTACTCTCCTGGGAACGATCACATATCCCCTACCTACCTACCGTTTGGTTGGTACTATTGAGTCGATGATTTTCCGAACTTCCCCAGGTGGGATATGTTAGTCCCTCTGAAAGGGTAGGTCTTTAAGAATTTGGAGGCTATAGAGGTGGTCTTCCCCCATGTGGGTCGACATCCACTATGGTAACCTTGGAACTTCAGCTGAAACTTAGTCCTTCTTAAAGGTGAATCATCTTTCATCCAAGATGTTGATACCTGGTGACAATATGATAAGTCCACACTTCAAACCGCCCACTCATTGGCTGGTTGATTTGACAACTGACAGAGTGGTAATCCCTTCTATCTTCTCCAACCTCAATCATGCTTTCTTTACCTGGAAATTCTAGAAAGATCTTGTTGCAAGCTACATCCAAGTTTTGATTGTTTGCTGTTTGTCACATTCCCAGTTGCACCTTGCAGCATCCAAGTGATCCAAGTGACCTTCGGACCTTCGAGGTGGCGGAAGGTATGCCTTACGAGTGTTGGCGGAACATTGCAGAGTTGTCCTGCGACAAGCTGCGGGTTTGGGGTGCTCAAATCCATAGGGATTGATCAGGGGGTCACTAAATTATCCATTTATGGAGAATCAAACAATGCATGGTAGTTTTGAGGGAATTCACTTATAATAGTGCATTTTTTGTGTTGGTAATATAATGACCCCTGTTGAAGGTTTTTATATCTGCCTTCTGGTTTTTTTGATCATCTGGGCCTATGAAACCTGGTTTGGAATTTGAGATTTTTCTAAAACCTTGAGACTGGATGTATGACATTTGAGGGGTTTGTGGTTCCAACAAGCTGATCCTCTTGGTGGATCTCCTGAATAAGTTGGGCATTTGGAGGTATTCCAAGAAACTGATTCTCCAACATACTTCCATTTCTTGGGATTTGAATAACTTCTACAGAAGTTGGTAGGATACCCCTCCTATTTCAAAGCCATATCGTCCATTTGTTTTGTTTGCGCTTCTTTGCTTCTGGGCTTGTGCAGTGTGTCCAAAAACAGGTGTGGACCGAAAAGTTCTACCCCATGTCTTTGCGCACCTATGGGGAGGCCAACAAACATCCAGTTTTTCATGTTGGAGATGCATGGAGAAGGAACATTCCTTGGGTTTTCATTTGATGAAAGACTATCACATCTTTCGAAATGTTTGAATCAAAGCTGAAACTGTGCCAAAGCTGTGGCTTTTTTGGGAACAAGTTGTTTTTTTGCATAAAAGAGCAGGTGGGCAATCAGTTATGGTAACTTTTGATGAAACAAATCCAGCACTTGATGAAGCACAAGTGGAGGATGGTGAAACGTTATGATTAACTTTTTCTTGTGCGAGTGAGTTGAGGATCAAGCCGCAATCGAAAAAATCTCTGGCAACCAATGAATTGATAAATCCAGGTATCTACGCTATTGGAGGATTTACAAGAGCAAGTCTGTGTGCGTGATCGGCGGCACATCAGCTCTCCTCGTTTACAGATTGGAGCTTCTACGTTGGGATCCTCAGAGCAATGTCGGCCACCGGTTTTCAGCGTAGAGGTTCATGTTTTTCAGAACACGGAAGGGCATTCACGTAGTCAGCACCCTTGCAGTATAGTTTTCCCAATACAAAATCGCTTGCCTTATCCCTGTTTTTTGTGACATTCATCATCTTAGAAACTCGCATACGTCAAACCTAATCTTAGGCAAACTCATTTCCCAGTTCATCCTCTAATTCATGATCTCTATCTTAATTCAGCACGGTCTCTATTTTCATTCACCATCATCTTAGCATTAAAACAAATATTATCCCGTCAAGTATTTTCGAACCCAGGAACAACATAGCAAAGTGTCTCATAGAATTTAGCCAAGTTGATGCATTAGTTAAGCATAGTTTTTCTCTATACAAATAAATGCTCACTCCCCCCCAATGCCAATCTGTGAGAAGTTTTTTGCCAGGTTTTGCAGTGGAGCATGTTTGACTTGTAAACCATTGAAGTTCAAGCTAAAGTCAACGGTACCGAACATTTACATTTAAGTTCATATACTAGTGAGTACTAATAATGATATTGACAAGCATACTGCTCCCGATGGTAGTACTAGCAATGAGAGTATTGATATTAATGTATAATGTACATGTGATACGTAGTCGCCAAGACTAAGATAGTATTATCTAACCATATGAGATACTCTATCTACTTTAGTATAGATTAGCCGCATACATAATATTTACTACGTAAGCAGAGCTACTCAAGATAGTAAACTATCAAAGACTGTGTGTTTCCCAATATGGAATGTCATTCAAGGCGTTTAGATAAGAACAACTGTTTCAAAGAACTAGCCATTCTAGATGTCCAGTTTGTCGTAGTTGCTCTGATAGAAAAAAAATACTACTTCCAATTCACACATTTTGAGCTCTTTTTCTTTTGTTTTTGTTTTTTGTCCCTATGAAGGTTTGGTGCAGTTTTGCACTGCTAATTTAGTATTCGGATACTTGTGACTTTATTTCCAGATGTCTTGACAAATTATGTTTTTCGCCTTCTCATTCTCCTTTTTGAAAGGTCAGTAATGCATCTTTCCATGCAAAAGGTTCACAATTTTTGGACATGGAGTTGATCTTTGTCAGAACCAGATGATTGTTTCAGAATATTGGCGTTTTTTTTCTAAATGTTGAATTGCAGTGTGAACATTCTTGAAGTAGTATGCATTGCGGATGCATTTTTTTCTGGCATTTGCAGTGTTTTCAACAATTGATCATGTTGTTTATTTCGTGATCTTATATCATAAGCCCCTCGCCAAGAGCTTGAATCGGCCCCGGGGGTGACCAAATTAGACTCTATCAATATCTATCAAAGTAGTTCAATATTTTTCAGTATTGTCATCATCTACCTTATAGTAATTTGATATAATATGTTGATTGTTTAGGTTGGTTGACTTCTCCGTTATTTATTTTCATAAGTAACTCCATTATCTACTTGAGGCGCTGCTCTACACTTTCGAGCGCTTTTTTCCTCTTCTCCAAGAATTCCAAAATCAACTTTACATTATGATTGCATCTATTTATCCTATTATGCAGTCTATGCAACTTCTCTACATTAGCATCGCTTACGTTTCCTCAAATCGATAATGTATAAAACACATATTAATCTCTCAAAAAGTGCTTATCAATCTTTCTTAATTGTATTTCATGGTGATATGTTTTGTCTAACTTACACGTGATGAACACATATTTGCTTGACAAATCATCATATCTATTATTTTCATCTTGTTCTACAGAAACTTTCGTTCTGGTTTTCACCGACTTAACGCATAGGTTAGGTATTATTGATGAATATCCTCAAATGAATTCGTCTTGGAGTAGCGCAAGGGATATCATCACATGCGGGAAAAGGGAGCTTTTTTGATAGTTGGCTGGTGGGATTGGGATAGTTTGCATACCGACTCTCTATCAGGGGGCTTGCGGTAGGGTTTGTCGCTTCCATCTGTGAGAAGTAAATTTTACCATGGTGGAAAGTCACGATGATAGATGCTAAGATGACAATGAACCTGGATTCTGAGATGTTAGCAATCAGATTATCATGAAACATAATGGCAAGATGATGGGGTCATGATGTAGTAACTTGAGATGAAATGAGTTGGATGAACGATGATAAGCGGAATGTTGGATGATATGATGGGTGAAAAGTTTTGATGAGCAAACCATGCCCCAAAGATTCCCTTGCCAAACGTTTGGTAAACCAGGCAAACAAATCGCGTCCGGCTTCCCAGTACGACCTTCACGCCTAGGTGTCCTTTTGGATCCTTAGGATTCATGATAGTCATTTTGTCTTTCTATATCAACAACCTTTAAGATTATCAGCCGATCCCGGAAAGATTGCGGCGGGACCCCTTCCAGCCAGGGGTCAGATTCGCTAAGGTGTGGATTCATTTTCAGTCTTCGCAACCCAAGATGATGACTGACACAGAGGCTTCGCTCGTGGCCTTCGGTGACCTCCTGTCGTGATTTTTTGGTGACCTTTGATCACGGCAGGTGCGGGTGTTGCCAGTGCACGAGCCACCGGTGGAAGTGCCGGTGAAGAAGTCAGGTAGGGAAAAGGGGGCGAAGCTGGGAACAACATGGGGGAGTCATGCAGTTGGCTGGCAGGTTGGTGAGATTTGGGAAGTTTTGACGTTTTGAGGATCCTTTTTTATGCTTTCTGAAGTGCCTGTATTTTCATAAGACGACTTGGAAGGATGATACGGTGATCATGGATCCAGATCCTATGTGACTTGCCAGGGCATAAGTATTGTGCAGAGCCTGCACGGCTAGTGGCCTTTGCCAATGCAGTGTTGTGCAACCAACGCTTCAAAGATGAGGTGCTGACATCGGCGTGGTTGCGTGGTTGAGGATGGTGTGTGTTTTTTTTGCAACCCAATGAAGTGATGAGTGATGGTTTGATTCAAAAGGAACTTCACTGCAAAGGCATAATTTCATGAAAAAAGAATCTTTGACTTTCTGTTTATGACATTGGGCTATTGGGCCTTAAGCGGCGATTTTCTTGATGCTTCGATGTATGAATAAATGGTGTCCAAGCAACATGGGGCAGGATCATCGCCGATGTTCCCAACAAAAATCATCCACCCATCACAACAAGTGGTAGGTTTACGCGAACATCATTGTCCTATTGGCAGAGCTCAACCTACCAGAGATGTACACGTCAATGGTGGGGGCACCCGAGTTCAAAATGTTGCAGATGCCCAATCAGCATGGCCTGATATCTGACCGACCTGGATGTCGACCCCCTTTGAAACTCGGAATTTTGAAAGGAGACAAATATGTGGGGTCCCTTCCATCAACAAATGTGGCTCGAAATATGAAGTATCTGAATTTCCTGATATGTGCTGGAGGAGAAAACTTCGATTGTTTCCAAACAATAGGGGATAAAACTCATCAACCCAACCCAACAGTAGGGTATATATATATACCCGATATAAGGCTTCCCTATTGGAAGGTGGGGCCCAACCCATTCCCCAAACAACACGACTTTCGCCCCTGAGGCACCGTTGCTGGTGCAAACGGCCTTGCAGTCAGATTGGCTTTGTCGCTTGGTGTCCCACGAGCTGCTGCACAACGTGCCCGAAGGGAAAATCGCGACGTTTTTTTGAAGCTTCCCACTTGTTGTGGGATTTTTCAAAATTTGGGAATTTCGAGCCGAGTTTTTTTGCGGAAACTGTGGGGATGACAACCTCAGAGTTTTTACAGGTGCTTTATCCGGATAAACACCTTCTGCCGCTACTCTATGAGGCAAGAGTTTTGGTGAATTTTTGAGGGTGAAGTAGTGCTGGCATTTTGATCGAGTCGGATTTTATTCCTGAAGGTGTATGGTCTAATGATTCTAATCTAATCAAGGAGCATCACTAACAAACAGGAAAAAACCATTTCTTAGATGGGAAGATGATCTACAAATGCTGTAATTTAGTGTGATGTTTGTTTGCTCTAAGACTCTAAATGATCTTTTGAGCACGCCTAACGCAAAGAGGGTCTTTTGGTAGTTAACAAAGATGGTGGTCGGGAACTTTCTACTGTTGCCATTCAATCAGTTTCACGATATTTGCCACCGAGAGGTGTTTGAAAGGATGTAGCATCAAAAGGCTGCTTGGACAGTCACAGAATGCGACCTTTTGGTAGGCCGTGCTATCGTCAACAACACCGCTCAACACGCGGTACATGCTGCTGGATCTTTGCAGGTCAGCTTTTTTCAGCTTTTTCAGGGGTGATTCTTTCAAGAGAGATGGTGCGAGCTGCTTGAATCATGAATTCAATTGGGTTGACTGATCGAGTTATCATGTTGGATGCTGGTTGCCAGGGAAGCCAGAAACTCCCATAGCTGATTCAAGGATGTCAACAACGAAGAGTTCCCTTTGTTCTAAGAGAATGTTGTTCCTCAATGATTGGTACAGTAAGCTAGTGCAAAAGGCATCAAGTAAGAGCTGTAAGTATACCTCAAACTCACAATCCAGGGGGTATGGATGTTTTTAAGAAACGCCAATCCAAAATACGGTGACATTGACAACCCCTTTTGTTCCATCCACACCTGATCCTGAGAAGATCGAGGTTCAAACGCCAACTGAGGCGTATCGCCCATGCAGCTTTCACACCATTGCAAGGCTTCGAGGAATTTCTGCAAGTCTTACGGAGCAGGCAGGGAAACCGAACCGAATCTCCACCGGCAAATGGATTCACTAGGGGTGGAAAGTGGTACGCATGCATGGTGATAGCAAGGGTAGTGGAACTTGTTTACCCTTTGTCTCCTGTTTTTTTTGCAGGTTTTTGGATCAAGCCAAGTTTCTTTGCATTTTTCGCATTTTGAATCTTGAATTTCTACCACCGGAACCATTCCACCGGAGGCCACCACCTGAACTTCACCCTGATGGTACAGCAGCTCGAGATGTTCCAGCTTCCATGAAGCCAGCACATGACGTGCCTGGGATCAACAAACCACCTGCAACCCGTGGGGGATAGGTGGTTAGATGCTGCTGGTGGTTGTTGATTCTTTTGAGGAAACCTTTTTAGAAGTGGGTGTAGAATTTCCCAAGAAACTGGAAACTATTTGAAAGCCTCAAGCATTTGAAAAGATGCAACTGAAACATGTTGCATGATGTTTGGCAAACAGATTCTCCAAAAACATCCTGCCTGACTCGAACCCATTTAAATCCTCACCAGAAAACATACACAGTTCAGTTATATCATCCTAAATATGACCATCTTGATGCTTTGTAAAGGCCATTAGAATAGTCAAATGAAAGTCGCATGGTTGCCCCAGCTTGGTAGCTGTGAAACTGACCCAGCCGATCTCTGGAGGCTGGTGCCGTGAGCCTTCTCCTCTCAGCAGTTTGGGGACTTGATGCTTCAACAGAGGATAGGTTGAGAGGGCGTGACCCACGATTTGTACTTTTGGGGGCCATGATTTCTAGGTCGTTCTGTAGTGTGCTGGCTTTGTCGTAGAGGGTTTTTTTGCAGTATCAGAGTTTTTTTAAAGATTCAACGTTCCTGCGAGAGTTGGTGCTTCATATGTCCTTTTCGAAAAAAACATTTTCAGGTTCCAATCTTTTTTGTCTTCCCAAAAAAGATCAATCTACTAGTGACTAGTGTAGATCCTGCCAAATGTGAGAAGAGGGTCAGCCTTTGACAGCTTCCTTTGTCGCTTCACCTGGTGAATCCAGCCGAACGAACTGAGATTAGCACCGGAGTGCCTGAGAGTGTGCAGGCTGAGGGATTTTTTTTGAGGGGTGTGGAGGATGCTAGGCAATTAGTCTTATCCAAGTGATGTTGATAGCGGAAAAATGTAGATGATGATGATGATGATGATGATGATGATGATGATGATGATGATGATGATGATGATGATGATGATGATGATGTAGCGATCCGGACTCAGTGTGGTAGGCAACCAATTTTGGCTTGGCTAGCAAGCAACAGTGTGCGTTGAGCTTCAGAGCTAGGGCAGTGCTGCGAAAAATCTATTTCCGGCAGTCCTTCTCCCGATGATTCTTGCTCAAAAAGAAGTTTTTGCCAATCATGAGAAGCTGACAGGTCTCTGTGGTCGGTTTGGCCACCATGGTCATTGCCAGGGACATCAATGCTTGTGAACAGGCTGGATTTATGCTGCTGCTTGTTGAAAAGTGTGCTTTGAGCGTTTGACATGAAACTGTTTCCCATGAATGATTCACATTTGAAGGCTAGTTTTGTGAGCAAGAGGGATTCCTTCGACTCGCAAGAAGACTTCTTCATGCACAGATTTCTGTGGAGACTCATGGGTAGATGGGGGGCGGCCTTCCAGGCCATTCTGGAAAACCAATACCATGATGGTGTGGTAGTTGAAGCCCTCAGATGCTGCAGAGGTATACGATATACCGAAGCTGTGAAGCTCTTTCAGTGTTTTTTTTGTTGATTCCTTCAAGGCCCTAGGCCCTAGGAAGCAACACCTACCAAGAATTTCCATCTCATGGCGAAATTCCATGAAAAAACCCCACCTGGGAACTTCAGGTTGATGGTGACAAGCCCTTCTTCCTTTGGCGAACCTTTGCCGATTTAGTCAGCTCCAGGCCCGTTTTGAATCCGGGAAGGGTTGGCTGATCAGCCACTTGGTGTTTTTCCTGCTGCCAGGAAACGGGACTTGCAGAAGGCCACGGCACGCTTCTTGAACACTCTTTTCTGGAGGCCAACAGGGATGTAAGTCTGTCAATCTCTTGGGGGTGGGTTTGTACATGTTTGTACCCTATCCTTTCAATCAAAATGACATCAAGTGATGTTCATGTTTCAAGGACTGTTCAAGTTGCTGAAACATAAAAGTACATGAACACTTAGATAAATATACGTCCAGTAGTCCAAAAACTCAAAGGATTCCAAGCTTTTGCGGCATAAACTGTGAAACCACTCAACCTCAACTCCATTTTTTTCCCATAAGTTTGAGGGTCGCATGAATGGAAAAATTTGCCAGGTTGCCTCAGGATACCATTGAGTTAACCACACGACCTCGGGGCCAAAGCTCCGAAGAATACTGGATGACGGGGATCCTGGCGGCCCTTTGGGAGACCTTGGTGCTGTAGGTTTGTGGAATGTGGAGGACAGCTTTCTAATCATCATTTTAAATGGTGGTTTTTGACGTGCAAGAATTGCATGATGTCAATTTTACGTTTCATATTTGCGTTGTTAAATTTCATGATTTCATGGACTTTCTTTGAGTGTGAAATTTTGGACCTGATTCAAAGTCAAGGCCCCAAACAACAGGGGAATCTTCCACCTCTAGATGGCTCTCTATGAGGGTTGGTGACCCCTATAGTACATGATTGATTTAATGCCATTTTCACTCCAAGCACATTTGACCTACCACCTTAGACTTCTTTTTTTTCTCTTACATTTTCACCCTAAACAAAACCAGAGACTTGGTCCTGAGGCATTTTTGCCGAAAGGATCTCAAAGAATCTCCAAACGTGACAACGCATTTCATTCAGTAGCATTGAACCATGGGGGTATCACGGTATCACGGGTATCACCTACCCCAACAATTTTTGACGATCAGCCCCTGAACTCAGGCTTCCTCGTTTGTTGGATGCACTGGGCCATCCAGATGATGAAGCTGTAGAAGATTTGCTGCAGGTCTTGATGCCATTGGCATCTCCTGTTCAGACTGTGAAGAAGGAGGAGAGCTGACTTCAGGGGAGGGTTAGTTGAGCAAGCCTAAATCTAGTTTGTACTAGCAAGAAAAACAAAGCGTCTGAAATCTAGTTGAAAAAACACAAGGCACTATTGGAAACGTGCTGTGAAATTCAACGAAGTAGACAGGTCTGAAAAGTGCGACACCTCCGAGGGGAAGACTTCAGCAATAAGATTAGAATGAAGAAGCGAGTTGTTCATGAAGCGCAAAGATTACAACTTGGCATCCCCTGATAATGAAAAAAGTTCAACATGTCGGACACATTGTGCTGAGGTCATCAACCCAACATTAGGGCCGGGTTTTATTTGGGTTGTAAATACCCATTACAAGGCTTCCGGCTTAAAGGTGGGATTTTCGCATCCCCATAGGGAGGGGATAGACCCTGGCACTTTGGCCTTTAGCCGGAAGCTCAGCTGAATCAACCCCGAAGTCTCAGCGGAGATTTTTTTGATATCCTCTTCAGGATTTTTTAAATGAATCTTGGGAGATATTTTCCAAAAAATCATTGATTGATGATTTTTGTGAATGTTGGATATCTTTTTTTGAGATTGTTTGCCTTTTAATAGTTGGTTGCCTTTGAGTTTTGTTGTTTTCAGTTGAATCTTCCAGTGAAATTCTTTTGGGGTGACCAGGACCTTGAGGAAGAGTTTGCACACCTGGTGTTCCCACCACAGTTGGGAGACCCGAAAACGAAAAGGTGGTGGTGCTCTGCCGCTTTGCGATAACTCTGACCCTTGAAGGGAGGTGATGTGAAACATGTGAAACCCTGTTCCAAACAGAATGGATCCCAAAATCATTTTGCATTGTTCATGCCCATGTGTCACAGAGACCTGGAGATTTGCATGTTGGATTTGATCGGCTGCTTGCCTTCGGATGTTGGTGTGATGCTAAGGCACACCAAAGCGAAAACCACTCGAGAAACCCCGGCGGAGCGTCTGCTGCGAGAGGCGCCTATACGAGGGTTTTTGGTTGGAGAAACTCCTGAGATTCTTAGTGGATGGATCTCATGTCTTCAAAAATGAAAACCGAAACCCGATTTTTCTTCGAGAAAACACCATGGTGGGATGGTGGTACCATGTGTTTCGCAGAAGAAACATGTGGACATGTTTCGTTGCCTTGCAACGAAAACCCATTTCCAATGCAGGCTGCAACGATGATAAGCGATGGAGAACGTGTCAGTGTGCCTTGACAACCTGGAATTTGCTTGGTGACTTTGACCCAGCTTCCTCAATTGCACCCCTTTTTCCCAAATTCAAGGTGTTCGTTTTTTTGCAACTTGCTACAGGAATGGGAATAGAGCAGCACAATTAGAGATATAAAGCATTGTAACAACGTATGGTCCGTATGGTGTTTACCAGGACTTGTGTTGCTTTTCCCTTGGGATTTGTACTTGGAGGATCATCCCATTTGGTATGTGGTTCATAACTATGGTGATCGTTTTCGTCCCCTAAATGGGAAGAACCTTCCCCTTCCAAATGGCCGAACTCCATGGCTTATAGATAGGGGTGATCCTAACCACTTACGAAACCTGGGATGATCCTCCAAGCAGGGTGATTTTGGTCCAACCCAAAACACCAGGTGTTGGTCTATCTCCTGCGCCTCTTGCGGCCACGCTTTTTGCGTAGGGCCTTGGTGGGGAGCCGAGTTATGGTAGCAGAAGCAGAGAAGGAGAATTTGATTCACATCCATCATCATCAATCATCAATAATGATAATAATATAGTAATCATAATGATAACAATAATAATACAGTCATCAGAATGATGATGATGATAATGATGATGATAATACAGCAATGATAA
>DF244080.1:0-31011 GCA_000507305.1 Breviolum minutum Mf 1.05b.01 | reverse complement strand
AGTGATTTTTGCCTTTGATGGATTCCGCACCGCTCGGTGCATGTGTCCATGTAGACAAATCGTGTGCCCGGTCAGGACAACACCCAGTCAGTGCAGCAGCTGGCCGGCGATCATGAGGAAAGAACTGCGCATTTCTACAAGGCCGGAATAGTAGAAACTACTGTAGTAACTATGTACAGTGAGGATGTTATATCAATTAATTTCTGAAGAAACAAAAAACAAAACCCTAGTCTCAGTTCCAATCAGATGTTAATCCAAGAATCTGGTTGGTTGATACTCGCACTGAATCAAGAACTTTGGTTCGTATACTATTGAAGAATTGTGTCAGTAAAACATTGTAGATACTTGGAATGTTATCTTAATTATCCTGTCCTCGCCTTTTATTTCATTCAATATCGATCAATGAAACAACCATCCGGCTTACGCAAAGCGTCGCAGCAAACGTCACTGGGCCCAGGCATTTTGCGCGGCCTACAAATCTCTGGGAATTTTGGCAGCGAATGATTCAGCTATGATACAGGCATCTTGGGCGTTGAGGAAACGTCTGCCAAACTGGTCACTATAAGAAACTGTAAAAGGCACATCGTACGACACACAGAGCAAAGCTAAACTGCTCTCATGTCACAATTGCGGTGATTGTTCATGACTTAATCGTGAAGTAAAAGATAATAATAATTGTCTTGCGATATGTACTTTCAGCCATCCTGTCATTAGATGTCTAAGCCGGATGACGACTCGTGTGCGGGTCAGATCAACATGATTCCAAAGTGTATCAGCAGGTGAGGCGATTATGATCAGGCAAGGGCAAACATCGACCATTCAACAACATTAATTAATTCAACATGACCACAATCACACATAGGGGACAGGGGACTTGGACTTACATATCAGTTTCAGGTGCTATGGGATGCCGGCATGGCCGGCAACACGAAAGTGGATGTGATATCTACGTCCTTGCTGGACAAACAGTTGACGCTCATGTGCTTTCCGCAGGCGGGGCTCGGGGTGCTTTGGACATGCCACTTTCCAGACAATGACAACGTATGCCGTATACCGCATGTCCTGTTCCTTGAAATCTGGTGGTGGTGTGAAACATCTTTGAACCTAGTAGAAGAACAAAAACATATATACAGTATAATAAATCAGTATACAGCATATTCATGTAAACACTTTACGGCTCCAGCAGTATAGAATGCACACAATGAAGCTCGGACCTGAGCATCGGGACGGACGTGGCTTGGACACGGACAGTTTTGTTTCCACTTTTGAGTGGAACACTGCCGCCGTGTCTGCGTTGGTGGATCTTCTGGGAATGAATACGCTACAGGCGCGATGAATTGTTGGGAACTGACGTCGACACAGTGAAACACTTCCGTGACGGTGGTTTCACTGAGTTTCATTTTGACTGGGTCATTGATAGTCTTGAAGTATGGGCTGCCAGTGTTATTGACATGTATGTGTGGTTTAGTCGTTTGCTTGATATCACGATTAAATACCTGCGGATTCATGTGCAAAGGGAAATCCAATATCTCTACAGAATGGAAGTGACACTGGCATGAATGTGAGTGGGACAAGTGTGTGTGTGTGTGTGTGCGTGTGTGTTTATGTATGTCTTGTGTGAGTGTGTGTTGTGTCTGTGTGTCACATGTGGCTCCCAACTATAGTAGTCAAGTTTACCTTGCAACAAACATATTTTACAATACAATATCAGAATCATGTTGCACCGCAACCGTTGGCAGGTTTCTGCGATTCTACGCCCTTCACGAGTCTCGTCACATTGTTCTGGGATTGGGCCAGAGAAGCTCATCTTGGAGAAGCTTCTTCCTGCCGCTTTCAATCGTTTGAATCTGCCTTACCACCCCATGTTTCAATGTATCTTTGCAATTGCCCCTTGCCTGCGTTGTCCCAAGTGTGTTACGCGTATTTGACTGACCGCTGACAATCATCTATTGCGAGTCTCTTCAATTTTCACCAGAACAAAAAACGTTGAGCATGGCAAGTCGAACATGAATATGGTGAGAATGATGACGAGGAGGAGATAGGAGGAGTATGAGGGCAACAATAAGGAGGAGGTGCATGACGATGGTGATGATGATGCTGAGGATGGTGATGAAGATGATGATGATGATGATGATGATGATGATGATGATGATGATGAGGATGAGGATGGTGAGGATGATGATGATGATGATGATGATGTTGATGATAATGATGTAGATGATGACGATGACGACAAGGATCTGCGATGAGCGATGATTGAAAGTAGCCAAGCCTTTTGAAACCTGCTCAAAACAACCTTGACTTGAGGATTCAGATGTGGCCTGCCAGCAAGTGCTTTGCAGTGCATGCTGCAACCACACAGAGCATGTTGGTGGGGATTTGCTTGGCCACCTACGTCCCTTTTCTGACGGGGAGCTGTCCCTTGTAGACATGTCTGAATGGTCCCCCCGCCAGAAAGTACAGTTTGTTTTCGCATCCCAATGTGTTCCGTACATTCACTGCGTCACCCATGGAAAGAAATGTATGTTGGAGGAAGTGGACATTGACGTCTCAGGGTTCCCATGCGTGGATTACAGTCCAGCCGGGAACCAACTAGGGATCCATGGAATGACCTTGCCCGTTCTACTGGTCCTGTTGAAATGGCATAGATCAAGGAGAACCAAACTTATATTCTTAGAGAACGTTCCCGAATTTCCAGTGGAGATTCTCATTCTTTTGATGGATGATATGTATGACGTCCGACACTTCTACATGAAACCAGCTGACGCTGGTTGCGAGCACTTATCTCGGATGCGTGTGTTCATCATTCTCATGCTGAGAGGATTGGGGAGAAAGGAAAGTTCATTGCTTTGGTTTACCAAACTTTTGTTGAATCCCCCATGATTGAACTAGTACATTCTGAATGATATTGAAATGTGGGTGGTGGCCATCTAAGATTTAGCTGTTTCAAGGGGATGGCATGCCCTTAACTTAAGAAATCTTCAGAGTCCTTGGGCTAGATTGTGTCATGTACAAGGAATATTTAACGACCATAAAACTTTAAACCCCAAACAATAGATAACCATGGACTGCACATCTGACTGTATTCCACTGTACAGCAGCAATTCATCAGTCAAGTCAGATAAGATCTCTTTATATAAATCAACTTCAATCAAATACATGGTGGAAACACGGAATGCGTCCCGTCAGGAGAAGTGACACTGCTTCATGATTTGGGATCTGCGCTTGACTTTGTTGTCACGCGTGTGCAAGATGCAAGACTCCGACATGCTGCAAGTGTGGAAGTGCATCATTGCCTCATTAGCAGCCCGGCTGAAGTTCGAGCAGCAGAAGAATCTTTGGCCGCAGCGGCACGTCTGCAAAAGGATGCTGTTACAAGGTATGTTTGTTTTTTAACTACCATTCACTCAAAACTACAACTTGTTGGGTTCAGTTTCAGTGTTACCAAATGAAGGGTGGAATGTTCCCATTGAGCCGCCACCATGTTATGTTTTATTTTTTGGGAGTGCAATTTTTGCCAAGGCTCGCAAGATCAAGCTCAAAAGAAGACCTCCTGGGGGCAAAGCTTACAACTCTTTTCTCTATTTGCTTCATGACTCAGAGAAACAGAGGCTTCATGATTACAACAGAATGTGGAAGGAGCGACATGGTGTCTTAGCAACTTCTGATCCCAGGGCAGTGATACATCTAGGTGATAATCCTATAAAGTACCCCGTTTGGTCCTTGAATGGTCAGTTCCCCTCACTTAGAAGGAGTATGGGGTTGCTTTGGCATTGCCAATCTCAAACCATTGTAACCCCCGAAGAACTCCTGAGTTTGATGGGATGGCCGGTTGTCAAAGAACTTAGCGATGCAAGTTCGATGGCAGAACCCATTAACTTCCCAAGAATGGATCGGGCTATGAAATTTGCGGGCAATGCAATCCATGTGCCCACTTTTGGCATCTTTCTGCTGACTTGCTTGGCCTGTCTGCAGATTCAGTAGTAAATTTCGTCAGCAGTCACTGACTAAGTGACTATGCGAATAGGACTTTTTATATAATGGTGTTCAACTTTTTATGTTCAATTAAAAAATATCATACACTGTAAGACTAAGACTTTCATTAAGAAACAGTGCACTGCTGACTGCTGGCTGAGGAAAACGGGAAAGAAACCGACGCACACTGAGAAAAAGCGTACCGCAATGGCAAATGTACGGAAAATAACAAAGAGTCACAAACAGTGGGTTCGATATGGACACCAACCTGTGAGATATGACTTCAGAACTTGTTTGTTTCTTTGGGTTGATATAAAGAATCTTACAACGGTTTAAAGGCGTTGTGAGAAATCGCTGATTGCCAATATAACACATGTTTTGTTTCAGTGGGACAGTCCGTGACAGTCCTGTGGAAAATCTTGGATAACCATCATCTTACCTCAGCCTGTATCCGGGTCAAAACCAAAAAGTGGAAGGGAAGCAAACTAGTAGTGGAAAGTGTTTACATTTCGTCATGGCGGGTCGTGGCCCACCACCCCCAATCGGACAGATGACGAAGATGTTACCACCACCGCCGCCCGCCAAAAGCAGTGGATTCGCTATCAGCCAGATCCCTCCGGGCGCTGGTGCTTTGGTGGCAGCACCTCCAGCTCCACGTGGCCGTGCACACATGACAGGCGGCAACCTAGTTGCATTGCATGTGCCGGAGGACAGGCCATAAACATTGTACATATGATATGTAATGATATGTATATATATATATATATGTTTTTTTCAGTTAATAGATATTTGATCTATATATATATAATGGACAAAACTTGTTTTTGTAGATAGATATGTACAATTTTCAGTACACACAGCCTTGAAGATTACTTGGGATGTCGGTTCGATGGAGTTTTATTCACCCGCCTGTTGCATGTGGGAATGATCCATCAAACATGTGCACATTGCGTACCCCTTTTTGATTTATGCTCACAATTTGCGATTTTTCAATCATCATAGTTCAAGTAACAAATAAACCATCAGCAGCCTTTATCATCATTTCAGTTTCACTTCATTTCATTCACTGACGCAATTTCTCGAAATATCGGTTTAGAGCAGCGCCAGTGACGCAACAAACTACATCAATAATACTGTAAACACAAAAATATCGTGAGCCATTGGAAAAACAGTGATTGGGCTAACAGCCCCACCGCTCCAAACAAGAATTACTCGAGGTACACCTGCAACACGTACTCCGAGCAGTAGGGCAAGCAACTCAGGCCGCGTGGGGGACACCGGCCCTCGTGCCAAAGCATCAACCAGTGAAAAGTTTAGTACGAGGTGGCAACGGGTAGAGGAGGTCGGTGTGTCTGACCTTCGCCAGCTACTCTTTGAATTCAACCCAGAAGAATGCGAACATGAACTGATCAAGAACCTGGAAAAGGAAGACCTTTTATTGGTTTTCGAATATTCTACCGGACTGGACCGAACACACACACTCAGTCATCGTGTCCGTGGGAGACTCAATTGACATACTCTGACTCGAATCAAAAGTGTGTTTTTGATGTTCCTTTCTTCAGTCATGGTCATCAGAATTTGGAAATGCCTGATGCCATCACAATCTGGTTTCAACATGTTTTGAAAATGAAAGAACACCCAGTACTGACAAACTAAAATTAAACAAACTTTTACTATAGATTACTGTCAACAAAATAACGAAATTAACATTATCTACAGTACATGCACAAAATGCCTTGAAACCATAATAACAACATGTCAGCACGTGTGATTCGTGTATGGTTCATTGATATACTGACGGTCAAGTAGTCATTCTCCGACATCTTGCGTTTATCAGAAATCATCATTATTCATGACTACCCTGGCCCTAGCTACTCCCAGGTTCCGAGTGGATCCAAAATCTTGCGGCATGGCATCGTAGGCGTGCCAGGGATGGAGAAAAACATATCAATCGATCATTGGAAGACATCATTGCCATCATGGTGGAAAGGACTGGCAAAGTGCGGCCCCACAATCCAGAATTAATCCCCAAGATTATGGCCACGCCTAGTGGGGAGCAGGCCTTGTATGTGGGAGGCAAATCCAAGTGGTGTCCGCCGGGCACAAATTGGGCTTTGGACCAAGATACGACTCTTAGATATCTTAGTCAGTCATTTTATGGGCGAAATAAATATGGGGATATAAGTGGCATGGGATTAAAAAAACAACTCCTTTGCTTTTTTTGATGCCCAGCCACACCAAACCCAATCTCAGCATTTGATTTTTGGATTGAAACATGTACCTACACCAGAATCTCAGCCATTGACACAAGCAACTACGGGTGATGCATTGTCAAAATGAATTTTACAACCGATTTGAAATTGTTGGGGCATGTTGCAATCGTACTGTAGTCTATTATTCGATAAGTTTCATTTGGACAACAAAGAAACAACACCATTTTGAGTACCAGTTGGGTTCCCAAACAACTTAGGACGGGGGCATACTACATCTCGAATGGTGTGACAGGGCATTGGGTGGAAGAATACATGGCCGATGCTGTCACCCCTGCACCAAGTTCTATGCCGATAGCAAAGCCGGCCCCGCCCCAACGGTATCCTACACAAGCAAAGGCTACAACTACAGCTTTGCAGCCACCACTGGCAGCACCACTGCCTGCACCTTTCCGCACACAAGAGTCTTAGCTTGTTGGATTCAATAGAAACGGAAGTGATCGTAGTATGTCACCAATGACATGGCTCCTGGATTTCCAACCGTATGGGTTAGTTAGTTAATGAAGCAAGAAGGACCCTGACAATCAGTTGAAGGTTTTCACTATATGATTTGTGATCAGCATTCAAAACAAACAACATATATTTTGGAGGTTCACTTGTTTTCCGTCTGTGTAGTTTTGAGTACGACCATCAAGTTCCATCAGTGATTGACATGTGATGCTGCTGTGCCATCTCCACACATGGACAGTGTCTACTAACATGAAAAATCATATGTTCACTACTGTCTCACAGCCAAAAGTGAAACTGGTATCACCCTAACTCCTCTTCAGCTTATGACCTAGGACGATGCTGAGACAGCTTCAGTGGCATCGTTCGCTTCTTCCCAAGCAGACATGCGCCCGAACAGCCCCGCTGCAGATGATGATGGCGACGCAATGATGGAGGATGAACCCCCGGTCTCTACGGATGTGTCTCAGGCTGATCGGTGATCGTTTTTAACTCCATCAATAGCTGCGAACCCGCTACCTTTGGTTTGATTCCAAACCACTCAATAAAGCATTGGGGGAATGTCTATGTAGAATACTACTTACTACCCGCTCTTACTTTCCCAAGTGGCCCTAAGTGTCATCAACAACAAAAACATTGATTAAAAGGAATTTCCGAAATATGCTTAAAAAATCAAACAGCCAAGCCAATCATCATAGCTTGTTAAACCTTTTTATGGTAAGGACCAACTATGACCAACTAGGTACTGTAAGTAATTAGTCTTCTCAATCAGCAGATATAGATAATATCATAGCTATAATAATTAGTCGTCTATAATAATTCTCAAGGCTCAACCAACAGGATTGATCGATATTAATTCCATTGCGGGTTTTCTCAGCTTACTGCCGCCAGGCTCCTGTGACCCTTTGGGAATCCAAGAGCAAATGCCGCTGGTTTCTGAATCGCAAATCTGACAGTGTCAGCCGATGGCTGCCCAAGATCAGCAACAACATCCAGTGGAATCTGGCATTCGATACCGAAACCGACAAGTGGTTTGTGGCGACATCGGATGGTTCGTTGGACGGTATTTGGGTTTCTGGACAGCTTTGGTCACCACATTTTTTTGAAATATCATGACTAACATGATGAAGAAAGACTGACTGACTGATTGCTTGCAAGACTGAATGGGTTGACTCTAGCTTTGCCATACTCTGCCCCACATGTACTACTATGTGTACTATTGGTGGCCATTCCCCTGCCACAGAGATTCATGATGGAATCGAAAGCCCGCTTGAGTCATCAACTAATCAATCAAGGTTGATTCGCTTTACGACGATGCTGTGACCGAAGAGCCTAATTTCAAGAAAGCCAAAACAGAAGCACCTGAAGCCGAGCAGGCTAGATCAGCGGTGTCATCAATCAGTTTCCCATGTTTGATGTTCAAATTCAAATTGTCAGTCGAGGGATTGGAGGTATTGCTTAGTTGTGAATGTTGCCCTTGATAGCTTTTATATATTGATTATCATTATTATTATGTGTTTGGCATGTTTTCACCATTTCAATTCCTGGTAAAGGGTCCTAAGGAAATACACAATGTGCAAGGGTCGGTAAAAGGATTCAGGATTTGTTTGATTTTGCTACTTGTCGTACTGTTTTTGTTGTGTCAACTTAAGCTACACCGACCCTTACTTAACGTGAGAATACATGTGATTGTGTTTATGTGTTTGCCTGCCTGCCTGGCAGGGTTCCACAAAGTCCGCACCACCAAACTCCCCTAGTGACGGGCAAGGGACAGACCGGTCCAAGGAAGAACAGACAAAGTTGGAGGCATTGACAAAACAATTGGAAGATCAATCTGAGCTCATCCAGAACCTGCTAGCACAGCAGGCAGTGCAAATGCAGAATCAACGGGCAGCAGTAGCACATGAAGAAGAAGAGAAAAAGAAACAACAGGCAGCACGTGAAGAAGAAGAGAAGAAGAAACAGGAAGCACGTGAAGAAGAAGAGAAGAAGAAACAACAGGAAGCACGTGAAGAAGAAGAGAAGAAGAAACAACAGGAAGCACGTGAAGAAGAAGAGAAGAAGAAACAACAGGAAGCACGTGAAGAAGAAGAGAAGAAGAAACAACAGGAAGCACGTGAAGAAGAAGAGAAGAAGAAACAACAGGAAGCACGTGAAGAAGAAGAGAAGAAGAAACAACAGGCAGCACGTGAAGAAGAAGAGAAGAAGAAAAATCAGAAGGCACCAGCAGATGGACGGTTTGAACCTGTTGTTCCACCCAAAGTTCCAGCGGCTGAAATTGCTCCAAAATCTCCGCCGCCACCTCCATCCCCCAAAGAAGCTGCTGGAGAAGCACCCAAGACCCAGATTTCTGACTTCATGACCAAGCCTCCTAGCAAAGCACCCTCCACTGCAAAGTCAGCCCCAAAACGCACATCGGCACCCAGGACTGGATTTGTGGAATTTGATCTATGGGGTGTGTAACTTACATAGGCCTTACATAAGCCTTACATAGGCCTTACATACTCCAAAACACCGCAAATACCACAATTTTTGGTGTTTTGCTGTATAGTCAGATATTTCCACCTTACATAGGCCTTACATAAGCCTTACATAGGCCTTACATACTCCAAAACACCGCAAATACCACAATTTTTGGTGTTTTGCTGTATAGTCAGATATTTCCACCTTACATAGGCCTTACATAAGCCTTACATAGGCCTTACATGAAACACCACCGTCCAAAACACTGCAAATACTACGGTTTTGGACCGTTTTTTTGGGCAAGCCAAAACAGTGGGAATCCAGCCATTTGTAAATTCCAATGATTGTGAGTGATTTATCAGAATTACATGCTGGCAACCTATTAATGAAAAATATAGGGGAACCTCTACTGCTGTACTCTTCTGAGGGAATAGTCATGTCATAGTCCTTTACCTAATACCTAAGGGTTTAATTTAAAGACATCAAGCCAAGTAGATTGGTAACAAAGCAGGTTTGGGTAATTAACCTACAGCTTCAACCTACAGCTCCCAAAACATAGAATGCTAAGGAGAAGTGGGTAAGTCATTTGATACATGGGACACATCATATTGATGACAACCCCCTTAACTTGACTGAAGTTTGGACAGGAGACTTTGATTGGAGAGAGAATCGCAACTTGGATCAGGCAGGGCGGTGACGATGGCTTTGATTGATGGTTCGACGATTCGAAGCCTTCTAATTTGCTAGCAGATCAAATTCTTCAAGCAGGTTGGAATGTATTTGAATAACTATATGTTTTTTCAAAACATGACATAGCTCAATACTTAGAAACAGCCAGTCGATCCCAGCATGGCATCACCGTCATGTAACAAAACTGACATACTCTTCGGATTTCAGCAAATGTCCATCCACAATGGACAGAACGTCACCGCCTACAGGACCGCATGGTGCTGATTGATGACCCTCGCCGGTGCGATATGAAAGGGACGACCANTTAATTACGTTAGTTGGTCGCCTGAATTTGATTGACCCCTCCGGCCGGTACGACGACTATAGTAAAGGGGACCACCACTGGATGTGGACTAATAGTTTTTGTCGGCTGCAACAATTTGTCTGGCCGCAAGTTAAGTTTGAAGTATTTGTGTTTTTTCGAACCGTTCGATTCCAATCTCCATTCATTGCGAATTTGATATGCTTTGATTTTTGGAATATTTCGAACATAACAATGAAAATACCCATGTATATATATATATATATCTCAAAGTATTGAACCACCAAAGAAATGAATACTTACCTATGAACTCTGTGAAGTAGACGACGTAGATTTCACCACTAAAGGAAAAAAATGAAATTCGGAAAGCCAGGCAAATTTGCGCCATTTCGTTTCAAGGATTTGCCGGAACATCGTGGGATCAGGAGTGTCGCCAGCAAAATGGCTGCAGTCGTCAGCGCTGATTACTTTCAACTTTCACCAAACTCGTAATCAGGGTTCAATTTCGTAGCAATAAATTCCAAGGCCATTTTTCAAACGACAAGTCAAGGATAGAATTTAAGTGGTCGTTTGAACTGTTCGCACCAAGTGCCGTTGTAACAGTTGGGAAAACTTTGGGCTGAAACATAAGTGCAAGGGGTAAGTGTTATGTTTGTGGTTGCGGTTGTTGATGATGATGATGATGATGATGATGATGATAATGATGATGTTTTTGTTGTTGTTGGTGGTGGTTTGATGTTTTTGAGTGGCACTTTTTGTTTGCTTCAACAATGCTCAAGCTCAGGACTAGTTAGATAAAACATTTCCCTTGACCCTAGTTAGACTAGTGACGATACGGACATTTGTCTGTCAGAATGACCGACACACAGACAACGGAGTGTTACACACCTCCTGGTTCGCCAGTAGCCACTTGTGATGGTAGTATGACTTCGCGCCAGTGCGACTTGGGCACACCCACTCCCACCCTAATCTACACACCATCTCCACATGGTTGTGAACCTGCTCAGTATACCCCAGAGAAGCCTTGCCGTCCAGAAGAGCTCAATCTTGCGACTCATCCGTTTGTGCAAGGTACAGTCCCAGGAAATAATGGGGGCAGCTCTGACTCTGATAGTGGCCGCGGCTCGTTTCAGGTTTCTGACTTCGAAGAATCTGAGGAAGAAGAATGTTGGACCCTTGACGATGAGTATAGTGTCTCTGATTGGCTGGATTCCGAGTCTGAGTCTATTCGCCTTGAAAACTATCAAGTAGACCAGAATTGGAATTTGGGTTTATGGCACTGTCCCTGGTGTGGGCGGCGGGCAAGTCAGAACTGTTGCATCAGTTGTGACCTTGAACATGCTGATGACCGGATTGATAGCCCACTACCACCCAGTGATGTAGTAGAGGATGAATTTAAGATTGAGATTGAGGAGGGTGGGGCCAACATCTAAATATCAATGTCAATGAATCGTTGGGGAATCTGGGAGCTATGCAAACCTGTGATGTCAACTGGAAGTGCGAGTAATCTCACCATTGGTGTATGGACAGACTCATTCTGGAAGACTGTGCACAGTTCGTAGAAATAGCAAGACTACATTGCCACATTAATTCGTTAGTACTTAGTACTTACTGGAGATTGTTCCTTCAAACGCAAGGGAAGATAACTCAGTTGCATCATGAGACTCTCTGACTCTGAGACCGGTTTTTGAGGAATTAAAAAGGTGTCAATAGCCAAAAGCTGGCTAGTCCTTGCCTCTGGCTCACATCATATCATATCAGCAATGATGTGAAATGACCGACTCACTACTTAGATATCATTTTGATTGTTTCATTTCAGGTAATCATATGATGACACTGCGTACCCAAATATAAACATATAGGTAGTTTTTTTTCCTTTCCAAACGACGATTTTCAAAAATCATAAGAATCCCTCTGTTTTGAACAAAAAACCAATCAGTATGAAACGTCGCAATAATAGATTTCAACGTTGCTCACATGGCTGGGGGGGAGAATCCATGAACATCCCAATGTTCAATAGGAAGCGTGTCTTCGTTGATGGTCCATTTTTCAAATTTAAGTTTCCAATCAATCAAACGCAAGTGTGACAGTGTATCAATCATGTTGTTAACGTACTTTTGACTGCTCTTTCACTGTCAGTCGATGTATGTCGAGGTCTTGATACATTCTTTTACTAGGTGAAAACCCTTCACTTGCCCAAGCCTTTGCTGACGCAGGTGGTGGACGCAGTTTCGCTGACCGATCATGGTTCTGCTGTGATGGAAGAGGACGACAAATTGAAAGTTATGCAGAGAGTAGTTTCTCGCCAAACGGGTCAAAAACTTGACTGTACTGTTTCTTGAGTACTGTACTGTCCTACCTCCCTAAACAAAGAAAACATCTCAAACAAGGTACCTTACGGCCAATGCAAAAACCTAGCTGCATTGACCATCTGCTTCCGAGGCGGTTGCAAGAGCACACAATCGCGGCATGGGGCTTGCCACAGGTGCCAAAAGGGAGAGAGCAGTTGGTAAGGCTCTGGTCAACCAACCAGTTGAAGCACTATTGTCCCTTGATTCTGGACTTCGCACATTCAATATTAATTTCGACAGGTTTCTTCAACCCTTTAGTGGAGACCCCATGAATTTGGATGAAGACTATCTGAAAGGGATGGATTTGCTGGATATGCCAGCCGTTGTGTTTCTCAGCGACAGAGAAGGTTCACAGAATCTTGGATTTCACATTTTACGGCAATGCCTCGAACTTGTGTGTGTATGTGTCTGTGTGTCCACATGTGGTTAGATTACGTGAAGTTTGAAGGTATACACCTTATTTATCAGCATAGTTTTCCAACCATTAGACGACATAATAAAGTAAATACGATGTTGCTACCATGTCCATCATGCCCAATTATTCACTGTATCTTTCTCCAGCTACTGAAAAGGACTGTTGGACTGTTGGATGTAGAAAACTCGATCCACCTGTTGAAGGGTTGGCAGGAAGTTTAGGGAAATGGCGGTGACTATGAGAGAAGTTGTTAAGCTGATTGATCACAGCTTCGTGTACAGTACGGTAAATGGTGCCATGTATCATGATCATGACTATTGTGGCCATGGCAAATGTTTTGTGTCCTGAATACTAGTGAATCAAGAAACGGATTGAAAAATGCTTTGTTTCCCTGTCTTTAGAAAGCCTTGTTTGTGGCGGCACCCTTCTTAAAGCCTTGTTTGTGGCGGCACCCTTCTTAAACAACAATATTAAACGTACTATGTTGTTATCATCCCGAACACCGTTCAAATACCATCAGTAGATTGGAATAGAATGCGAATCAAAAGCTTCTGCCGATAATGGTGACGCTTGAGCTGATATGGATGATGATGATGATGATGATGATGATGATGATGATGATGATGATGATGATGATGATGATGATGACGGTAGCACGTATCATTTTGATACTGACCGACGGTGAACCAGTCACGGTTAGCCCAGGACAAAGAACGTCAACACACTGCTCTATGCTGCTTCCGCAAAAGAAGGCAAACGGATTCTTGGGTTCCACCGGGGCGACCCACTTCACATGGATGTGAACTGCTTAAACAAAGCAATCAATGGAGCTGGTTTTGCAAGACTTTTGCCTGCACAAGTGAAGAACATCATATATAAATACTTATTTCTGTCCATAGTTGCTTCTAACTACAATGCATGTTGACCTCTAACGATTTGATGAGTGTTATCGCATCATAATTTTACCTAACAGAGTGCCATTACAACTAAGCCTATCGGAATGTGTAGTGTGGCAGGTGAGCTGATGTTTTTCTGTGTTCTGGCGGGCCTCAGCCCCGCTTCTGCCGGGGCACTTCATTTGCTTAGGTGTCATCCCTGCATTGATGGTGCCCATGAATTGCAACAGGGGTGGCAGTTTCCAAGACGAAAGCTTTGCCACGGCACGTGCTGCGGCGCTGAGGGCATTTCGGGAAATATACGGCCCCGAGTCCCCAGAATTTCTTGAATTTTCTGAGCACTTGATATTTGACTGGGGGATCAGTGGTGATTTGACTGCTCAGCAAATGCACGATCGTTTCCTGGAAACTGCTATGCAAGCAATTCGCCCTCAAGACAAAGTTACTAAGCTTCAACCAGGTGAGATAACGTGTTATGCAACTGTGTTTTTCCCAAAAACTAATCGTTAATAGGGTGGGACCGTATCGAATGCAGTCATTCTTTTCAAATGCTTGTCTTCATATGTCAGTCGATGTCATCATCTAGGAATCTAGTCAATCTTGGTGTTTCCCGGATGTGCCTGTTCCTTTTGTAAGTTGTAATGATGAGTGAAGAAAGCAAAGGTCAAGTCATTGTCTTTAGTTTGGCTAAACTACATCTCCCTAAAATTACACATGGCCGATCATAGCATGTAAGAAAGGCAGTGGTTAAGACTGCCAGAACCTTCAATAAATTTGTAGTGACATCGTCTTTTAGTATCTTAGCAGAGTCAGGGTCTTCACCGTCACTGCCTGTCCCTGACCTGAGGTAAAAACACGACGTTGGTTCTCTTGGCTGGTTCGATTCAGGGGTTGGACCAAAAAAAACAGTGATGATGAATTAACAACTCTTACTGCTGAAGATTTTGATGACCCATCTCGCAAACGAACATTTGGTGGTTTGGACCATTGTTGGACAACCGACCTGAAATTAAACATCATGGCTGGTGAGCTGAAGGGCAATCCCAGGCTCACACTGGAAAAACTTCAAATTGAGGAAGCGGGTTGTAGTTGGGGGGATTCCGTGCAGAATTCAGTTCATATGTCTCAAATGATGTATATATTGAATACAAATTTCAAAACAACAGGATATATATATATATGATTTTTTAATTATATACATTGAATGTTTCGGAAATCGAAAAGCACCCAGCATTTACATAGTAGACTTTGCAAATAATGTTCGGCAAGTACAGTCATGTAATACCAAACATTGTAAACCATACAAATGCCTGACATAACATTCATCACTGCTTCTGAATACACTACACCCACCAATTAAACTGACGGACGGGCTGGCTGTGTTTCCGAACCCCTCCAAGTCTCAAGTCTAACTTGCTTCTTAGTTGTTTTTTTCTATATCATGCTGTGGTATTTTCTCAACCGTATGTTTTCTTACAACACACTGGTCAGTATCTCACCCCCCAAAAAATGTCCAGCTCCCAATAATGACTCCCAATAATGATGTGTCCAAAGGCCATGACCAGTTTTCATTCCTTCAGCTCGGCAGGACAATGAACAAGAAGTCACTTCGTCGGATATCAAAATCATGAAGAAAAATGCGCTAGAGGCGAAGGTCAATCACATGGCACTTTCAACATTGATTTTGCAAATGACCGATCTGCAAATCAAAGCTCGCATGTGCCTCAACAAATTTATAGTACGATCTCGATTTTTCTATTTAATTTTGTTCGTCATATGAATTAAAGGGTGGTGGTGGTGGGTTTGGTCGGAGACTGAATCCGAAAGAGTCTTGCTGGTTACGGTTTCAAGGGGTCTTATAATCTTGCATGTTGGATCATTATTTAAAAGACATATAATAATAGTAATAATTAATAATAAAACTAACAAGAAGAAGAAGAATGGCGGGGAAGATTGACTGAGGATCGACTATTGCCAAACACCAATTTTCAGAACCCACTTGGCGAACATTCGAGCTAGCAAGGATCCGGAAGAAAATCGTCAGTTTCAAGCCAAAAGAGCAAACATGCATTGGGTGGACCAGGAGATGTTTAAACTGTTTTCCCAGTTTCATGAACCAATGGTCTTGCAGCGACTTCGGTGTGGGGCCACATCCAGTGTTGAAGCTTCACAACAAGCCTCAACATTGTCTTCGTTCCTTGAGCTTCTAGTGTGCACTGCCGGTGAACGTGCTTGGTACATGCTCCAATATACGTACACATTCCCTGAACAATGGGCGGGCCTATTGGCGCCGTTGAGAGCTGGATTGGAGGCGTTCAACGAGTTCAAAGAGATTGCTCAGCTTATCATTAAGGCAGAGTTGACGCTAGAGGATCCCACCCATCCTGAACGTGTCGTACCCCGGCTTCAAAGAGTCCATATCAGATATCTAAAGGTTTTTTTCCATTTCACCCCAAAATCATGTTTTCACGATTTTTTACGGTGAGGAAACCAAAACCATCTGCATTTTGATCTTTGGATATTCTGGCATGTCCAAAACAATCCAAAACAATAGGCATTGAAAGAGGCTCTCGATATGATTTGGTGGAACCGATTGCCGCTTGTCAGACTGGTCATTGCAAAATGTAGGGCTCACGGTTGGACAAGACTTTCGATTTTCCAATTTGTTTGGAGGTTGTTCAGTGGCAACAGCAATACCAAAGCTAGTCAAGAGGACATCTTTCAGGAACTCTCCAACACTGCACGCGCCAGCCGCAAAAAGGACATTCGTATGACAAGGACAATGTACGTTTGTGCAACTTCAAAACGACTTGATAATCTACCCTGTCTTCCTTTGAAATTGCAGCCTGGAGATATTCAAAGGCTTGGAACTGCGAATGTGAAAGCGGACGAGTTTACACCCAGGCGATTGAAAACATTCAACACAGACTCCGGACGCTCCCGTTTGATTTCATCATCGATTGACCAGTTAAAATCTGGCCATGCATCTCAGACACAGGACTGACTAGACTGACCGGGAGGAGGTTAATTGATGGTCTAACAAGAAAACATGATCTTTGCCTTTCTTCGTTCGCTAATTTTGCCTGTATATAATTCGTCAAAATACGACATAACCCGCCAGTTTGGGAGATTTGGCACGTCACGTTGTCTAGAGTGTTGCTGATGATACCTGATGATACTATAGTAGTAGTGGAGTTTTGTTCATTATTTCAGGTTTATGTGAAATGACGAGGAGAAAAGATTCCAACTTGCGTTAAAGCCAATTCCCCATAATTAAATCATCATCGTCATCATCAGCAGCAATGCCCGCGCAGCAATAACACCACCACCACCACCACCACCAACAGCAGCAGCAGCAACAACAGCAACAACAACAACAACAACAACCACAACAACAACAACAACAACAGCAACAACAGCAACAACAACAACAACAACAACAAACACCAGCAGCGGCAGCAACAGCAACAGCAACAGCAACAACAACAACAACAACAACAAAANNNNAACCACAACAACAACAACAACAACAGCAACAACAGCAACAACAACAACAACAACAACAACACCAGCAGCGGCAGCAACAGCAACAGCAACAGCAACAACAACAACAACAACAACAACAACAACAACAACAACAATAACAACAACAGCAACAGCAATAACAGCAACAACAACAACAACAACAACAACAGCAGCAGCAACAACAACAACAACAAACCACAGAACAACAACAGCCCCAGCAACAACCGCAACAGAAGCAACCAGAACAACAACAAGAACAACATCAATCACTACAACTTCGATGACGACAAAAATGACGACAATTACCGTAACCAAGACAACCCCAACAAGTCACCACCACCATCCTTTGCATCATTATCATTGTCCTTATCATCATCGTAGTTACCATCACTATCACCGCCACCATCAGCATCATGACTATCATTATCATGAAGATCATCACCATCACCACTATCCTCATCGCCATCACCATCACCAAGCTTCAAATCGACAGGTTCGACATCAAGGACTGCAGCAACACAGGTTAGTAAACACTGGGTTTATATTCTGACGGGCCAAGAAGCTCCAGTTTTTAGATTGTTTTTCCTATTTGGTGTTCGTCTAACTTTACCACTACTACTATTGGTTGACAATGGGGTAGACTGTAGTCCAACATTTATTGGTCCTCTGGTCCAGACTCAGTCAGTATTATTGGTCCTCAAGTCAGCTCAGATTTGTTTATATTCCTCGCTACAAGGTTTAATTCATGAGTTTAGCTATTCGTAAAAGATGATTCAATATCTCAATCAACATATTGAAAAATATAGTGGTGCATTGCAGCTATGAATTCAATCAATCAACCAGATTGGCAATCTGTAAATTGTAATTGAATGGGATTGACCTCATTTCTACCCGACCCATGTCATGTTGTTTCTAAACTTGAGGACGTCAAGCTTTCTGGCACTGAAGCAGAAGAGAAATCAGTGGCGGCCCTTTTGGCCCTGAGTCTTTCTTCAGAAAATGGATTTCGTGGCATTGCAAATTTTGCATTATCATGTGTTCTTCAACGGGGTCTGCTTTACCGCAGGAAGAATGACAATAAGTGTTTTCTGTCCCTGGGGTTCGTACAATATGTGACATTGGCGTTCAATCTGGAGGAAATCGAACACAACAACGAATCGTATTTCCGATTCCCATCTGCTTCAACTATGAGATTTGACCAGAGAATTGATTGCTTGCAATTCTTGCATTGTTCTACATTATCTGGCGGTGATGTTGAACATGGGATCGAAGAATATGCGGGTATTCCGTTTGAAGTATGTCTCCTGGTTCCTGTGAGCTCACATTTTATGTTGTTTACTCTTTTTCGAATTGTTCATTGTTTGCTTGCAAGGAACAAAGCAGTAAAACAGGCGTGGCATTCATAGGTCAGGTCTTTGGTTTGATTTGAGTCTGAGGTGCTTCACAGTTTTTGCCCCATGGTTTGCAACACCACAACGCTTTGCTGAAACAGAGCGGAGAGGAGGAAGGCCTTCTCCGGCACATGCTCAAGAGTGGACGGATGTTGTCAATCACCGAACAAAGACTTCGGACAATATTGAATGGACTGAACGCTAAGGTTGTCAAATTTGCAGAAAAAACGATCACCAAAAAATCGTTGATTTGGAGCCTTCTGCTAGCAGTACTTCCAGACGTGGAACAAAGTGAAAAATTGGATCTGTTTCTGAAATTGAGTGGGGCTAAACAGATCTCCATGGTCCCAGATGAAATCACCGAGCACGCCTTGAAGTCAATGGAACCAGACGAGGTTAGGAACCAGTTTGAAGGACTGAAACAAAAAGTTGACAGACGCCTTGTTGACAAGAGATTCCGTGAGACGGTCAAACGACAAACTGGAGAACACAAAGCAAAGGAACATATGACTCCTGATGTGATCAAAAAGCTCCGCCCACCGTGGAACTGTACACTGGTTCTTGATGCTGGTCGTTCCAGTTTTGAGGCTTACTACCCGGGTGGTCGGCCCAGCAAGTCAACGTCTATGAAGTATGATTCCAATGACAGGTCTAAATTGGCAAGTTTGACATTTTGCGTGGAATACCTTTGGAGAAACCATTTGGAAAAGAAGAGAGTTTCTAGGTTGTACGATGTTGTAGGGAGGGGATTGTGGTTTTGTACCAGTGGGCGTTAAAAGTGCAAACTCCGATATCAAAGGTTGCTGTTAAGTTGATGTGTCTCACTTTACATTCTTAAAGTCTTAAAGGCTACTAGAAAAACCATTGTAGTTCACCGATGATGATCAAGTACGATTCAATAATTAATGACCCCTAGATCTTTGGGCGTTGTTTTTTAATTTTAGTTTGTTTCCCCAAGTCAAAGTCAATGTCCTCCCTTCAATAATTTGGCCCATCCACGATAAGGACCCGGGTCCTGGTCAACCAAGTGCAGACACAATTGAGACTGCACTGGTCCAAGCATTTGCAGAGATAGAGAACATGTCTGCACCATCAGATGCAGCAGGATATGTCTGTGACTGTGATATACTGATATATTGTGACATTGCATTGTTTGCTTTTTGTTAGGTCAGGTTTGGCTAAACACATTCGATCGGACCAATTGGTACTGGGTGATTTTGATTGGCAAGTATCATGTTACCGTCGTAGACTTGTAGCGTCTAGCATTCAAAATCGGATCTAAATATCATTAAATATTTAAATCTTGTATTTGAAAAAGTCCGGGCGAGGAGTCAAAAACGATGATGAGCCGAAGCCTGTAAAACGGAGACGGACAGCAGCATCGGAACCTCCAACATCAGCACCTTCGATGCCGTCAGAACCCTCGAGACCATCAGCAGCACCTTCGATGCCGTCACAACCCTCGAGACCATCAGCAGCACCTTCGATGCCGTCACAACCCTCGAGACCATCAGCAGCAGGAGGGGCTTTTGATGATGAGGATGAATCATCATTAACAAGTGATTTTGATCCAGCGAGTCTCTTTGAAACTGAGCCTCCCGTTGATCCAGAGCTTGTAAAAAAGCCTGCAAAAGACAAAAAGAAAAAGAAAGATAAGAGAAAAGACAAGAAGACCGGGAAAAACAAAGACAAATCAGCGAAAAGAAAAAATGAAGCGGGTGTCGAATTCAGGCACTGACACGTTTGCGGATTGTGCGGCTGAGCAAGGAAAAATAAGTTTGGAGGGGGAGCGGTTTTAATGGAGGAGTTTCAACTTCAGGCAGTGTAACAGTGTAGGGGTCAATGAGTGACTACTTATAATTAATATAATTAATGTTTTCGTGCGAGCAATTGAATTTGTTTCAGTTGTTGAGCCAACAGTTTAACAAAAGTATTCTTATATGTTGCGATGTAACGTATGTGTTCTCTTTTTTCAAGAGTGATTTCCAAGGTTGGGTGTGAATGGGTGTGATTTTCAAAAAACATGAGGAAACCATAGTCGAATACATATGCCGTACATATGCCTTACATAACAACCGCATGTAAGCAGTACATACGCCGTACATAACCAGCAAGATAGGGCTATATGCTACAGTACTTCATCTTTAGTAACCTGAACTTTTTCCTGACAGTGTACCCAGTAAACAAGGCAATGAACATATTAGAGGGAAGCACTAACAAGCATTGATCATGCCTCACAAGATAAGAAACAATACAGTAAGAAACAAATACAGAAAATGTTTGGCCAAACATCAATCAAAAGCATCAACCTTTGTCGAAGACTAACACTAGATCAGTCTTTCATATAACTCATGGACCGATATCTGAGCTTGTTTCACCATTCACCCATCACCCATCACCTTTCACTCTTCACCCTTTAAACATCGCCCATCACCATTCACCCATCACCTGAAAGAANGCAAGTTGTTGTTGTTGTTGACCAGCGACGTAGGTGGCATGCTCTGTGCCTTGACCAAACACAAGTAAACAATCACTCCATGCAAGTCCGCGCGTCGGACTACCCTCCCGAAACCCCATAAAAAGGGACCAAAGTAGATATGAACTAAAACATGGTGACAGTGGTCTGGAAAAAATACCCGGAAGGATATCGAAAACATCCCAGTGTTTAGACCAAGTGAAAAGAGGATGCGTAGGAAGAAAAACTATGGGCTCCTGTAGTCGTATAATCAGATATTCCAACCGTAACCATGTACACCGGATTGTGGTGGAAAGCCCTGTGGGGAATGCTAGGGCCTATGTGGTGTGGATATTACCGACGTGTCCATTACGAGAACCAAAAGAACTCCTTGTTGGGGAATTAGTACTCTAAAAACTCTCACTGGGACCGACTCTGGAGTGCTGCGCGTAGCACACACTCGTAAAAAGAATCCCGGGACGTACCCATAGGGATTGACTCTGGCCCAGTGTCGAGAGTTGATAGATATTTGATAAAAACCTACCCTGGAAAGCCTAAGACTACGTGATGCGGGGGTCGGGGCCTAAATACCTATTAGGCTTATGGGGGACCTTGTCTCGTTGTCTGTTGCACCAAACCACATAAAAAGGAAAAGAGTTGTCGTGCCCGCCTCACGGGTCCGCATCTTGCTTGCCGGCTGCCTTGCCCTTTTGTTTGCCTTTTCCTTTGGCCTTGCCCTTTCCCTTGCCTTTGCCTTTTCTTTGAATGGGACCCCGGTCGGGATATACCTGTAAACATCCGTCTGCCCCTGCCAACTTCCCCATGACATACAAACACCAATTAACCTCTTTACGGATAACTTCATACAACAGTCGGGATGGCTCACCCGCAGCAAGTATGATGTTGAACGCACCACTGCGGTCTTTTTTGACCCACTCCACCAAATCCCGTAACACCACTCGGTCCGCGAGTGAGCCCCGGGCCACCCTGGTTGGTACCGCACGCTTGCCTCCCGACAACTCCTGTGCTTTGGCCTGCAGCTGGTCTTCCTCAACCTCCTTTTTAAGGGCCTCCTGAACACTTTGCTCCAAAACATTTGCCGTCCGGGACCTGAGCTCTGCAGCCGGAACCTCCTTACTTTCAACGCTGTTCCAAAGAGTGTCAAGCCCAGCACACCTTTCGACACGGAGCCTACGGTATCCCTCCTGTCTTTCTTGTATTGCTTCGACTCGGGTGAGCCGGGCATCGAGGTCGGTGAGCTTTGCTTCGTGTTCTTTGAGCTGCTTCTTAAGAACACCTTTGTCTGCTTTGTCTCTTCGCTCAGCCATAGGAAAAGGGTGAAACACAACAAGAGTACACGACTGGTACGCATCGTATGAGCTGTAGTGGCTGTGGGAATGGGAAACATATTATGGCATGAAAAGGGTGACGTTCCTGCATACAGAATTACCGTGCCCTATTTTTTACCGCCTTTTTGGGTATGGCCCCTATTAACCCTTGTGCAAGTGATTCCTCCGGGTGTGAGTATCTCTCGTGATTTTTCCTAGCCTGTATGGATTGAAATACCTTTGGACAGAAAAGACACGTTAAGTTGGCATTGCCTGGTCCTCTACAAGTATCTGTATGTTGATGCAGGTCCCCCAAACGAAACTCTTTTTGGCACTTTGGACATACGTGCATGGCTGCCGCTGGGCGGCGGCGCGCCGCCCTGGCCCGTGGTTTTGGTACCGGAGCAGGAGGGGGGGGGTGGAGGGGGAATCCACGCTGTGCAGTGTGGTGAGATTCGGTTATTGGCACCTCTATTAGCTAAACGATCAGCTATTTCGTTACCATGGATCCCTCGGTGACCTCGAACATGGGTGAAATCCAATTTCATTTTAGAACGAACGGAATCTACCAAAGAGGCCACAGTAGTAGCTNCAAGTCACATGATAGTTTGAATGTTTCGACTTACAATTAAAACGACTTCCAGTGCTCTTGTCTTTCTATCCCTGTCGGACGGCCTCAGCATTGAGAATCCGTTCAGCTTCACGACCACAGTGCAAAAGCTTTGTCGACTTCCTGCTTGTCAAGAGCATGTTGATAATCAGTACCGAGACATCTGTGTATAGAGAATCTTCTTTTTTGGGTTTTTTCAAGTCAGGGAAAACAATCGGCCTACGAATGGTCGTGATCACCTGTTCACATGTTGGAAGAATCATTTTTGCCTGCAACAAAGAATGATCTTTAAAGGTATCGACTTTTGTGACAACAAAACTGTGACACTGATCAAATAACTGTTTGGAAACAAAAATACGATCGATCTGCGATCCCTTTCCCTTGTGACATGTGTCTGCTTTGGCCATGTGTGGTGTGGCACATGTTCTGAGATCATGCCAAGTTTTAGTTTCGATTAAGTCAGTAATAATTTTGCTATCACTGATTTGTAAATTTGCATCCCCCAGGAAAATTGAAGGGAGACTGCCCCTTGCTATGGAGTCTCTGGCGATGGCACTAATTAAATCATGCGTGTATGCTTTTTTAGAACGTTCCCAACGAGCACCAGATTGACCATACATGGCGTATGCAATTAAGGACGTGCCGCCTCGGCCAAACCATAGTTGAACAGCATGTAATCCACAACCTTTGTATTACTGAAAGCATTCCTCATCTTCACTCCAGTTGAACGGCTTGGCCGCCCAAAAAGACGATTTTTTGGCTAAAATGGCAAACACCTGAAAATGCCAGTCATTTGGGCTTGATCCCCACAAACAGTAATATTCAGTAAATTGTTCGGATTCGGTGTGAAGCATATGTTGCTGGAGATGTGTTTCAGTAAGCACGATGATATCCAATCCGAGGCTTGCAATATGCTGTCTTTTCATATTATTTTGAAGTCCACCACAATTTAAGCAACCAAAAGTTAAATTGGTGCCTTTCAGGATCTTATACGATTGATACCAATTGGTATTACCATTCTTAATGTGTCTCAATTTATTGGCTTCACGGTTGCTAAGGAACCATAGATGAACCACACTGACAACACTGCGCAAGACGAATTTTTCTGCACAACGACAAGTGCGCGTTAGCCAGATCGAGTCACTTTGGAATCTGGTGTCGAACCGGTGGCTCCACCAGGTCTTTTCTCACCTTCTTTTTGCTTTGGTGAAGCAAGAGTTTCCTTGGGAACTCGTTGGGGAGGAGGCTGCCTTGGCAAAACTTTTTCAAGGAAACTTTTTCTGTTCAGAGCCGACTGTTCTAAAGAGCCCTTGACAGCACTTGCAGCTGCAACACTTTGTGCTTTGACTAATGTCTTTTGCTTTGGCATTTACTGCTTTCCAATGAATCTGTCTGCTAGCTCCTTGATATACAAAAAGCATTGGATGGTCATTTCCAACTGATGGAGAAATGAACACGAAGTGACCTGCATCGACAAAGAGAATGTCAAAGTCTTTCCATTCCTGACCAGCCAGGAAAGCGGCTGCTCCAGCCAATCCAATTTCAGCCGGTGTACCTGACACCTTCCATCAACCTTATAGGCTGTTGTTGCGAATGCCTTTTTCTTGTGCATTTTTCCAAAAACTATGATGTTATCGAAGCGTAGAGCAAGTCGACCTTCTTGAGCAGAACTTTTCTCAATGACGCCAAGTACTTCTGGAGCTTTGGCATGTTGTAGAGCGATATCAATAGGTGTTTCTTCAGGAAGGCATAGAAGCGGCATTTTAACTGCATCAGGTTCATTACGGTATTTGTAGAAAACACCGTCTATTCCTGAAGCCTTCAACAGAACTTGACGGTAATCACTGTGGAGTAAAAATGCAACGCATTGAGTTTCACGAGGGGTGATGTCAGCCACCGCCGGTTCTGGGACTATTTGAAAATCTCATTTGCAGCGATGCTTGCACCAATCTGACCCACTGGCCATCCAAAACGAGGCGAGAATTTTGCAATGCATGATTTCACGGTTGCAAACATAGAAACCAACTCACCTTGCATTTTGTGAACAACAGGCTGACCATAGCCGAGCTGAATCAACCATCGTTGTATCATAATTTCCTTTCGTTCACCAGTTTCAGTCATAACACTAATACGACATTGGACACGTTGCCGTGGGAAGCCAAGCAAACCAAGTTCACTTGGTGGTTGCACAGTGAGTATGGCACAGGCATGAGAAGTCCAACCAGCACGTCTAATGATCTCCGGTATCAAATTTTTTGCGGTTAGAGAGACACCGCCCCCAGCGTCCAAATTTCGTGGAGGTTTTACTTCTGCAGACCAGTCCTCCTGGAGTAGTACACTTTGAGCACGTAGAATCGCTGTCTCTGGTAAAACCATTCTTACCTGTTCTGCAATATCCCATTTGATCATCGGGATTGGTATCTTGTTGCAATAGTGTCGAGTTCTTTGAGTCACCTTTATGTGCACCTTTCTTTCCACGACCTTTTGGCCCATTTCCGTGAGCCATGTGCATCATGCGATTTCGAATTCTTCTATCAATGTACCAATTGGAAGGTTGGTGCCAAGCCAGAAAGGCTGTCATGTACCATATCATGAAAATTTCAAAGACATGTCTACATTTCAATGTTTTCTTGGGTCGTCGTATGGAACGAATTCGTCGCCTGCCCGCTTTGCGGGCTGGCTTGAACATCTTTTTTCGTCGAGGTTTTGGCCCGCAAAGGCTTGCGGTTTTCATACAAAAAATCAACAATAGGAATGCGTAAATGCAAATTTGAAAATAGTGGTGAGTGTGTCGCCATCTCAGGGACTGGTATGATGCAACCATCATCATTTCTTACTGCACAAGGCAATGAAGACAATGCACAAAAGCATTCTATGAAACGACATCGTGACTGCATTTCTTGTGTCCTTCAGGACATTCACCGTGCGCCGACTCACCTCACTGACCCTCTCCTTCATCTCCAGTACGCACGTAGAGAGCCAGGTCAAAGGTGCCGGAGAGCCCCGCTGGACCGTAGAAGTTGGTTCTTGTAGGAGTAGAGGTGCCCGTAGCGACCAAACTCCAGTCCTGAAAAACATTAGCCAAATTCCAACTCGGTCAAAAGCAGCATTTGGAATATCTATATGAATCCTAGGTTGAACCCTATGGAGTTGTTGCTGGTCTACCATGAGCCAATCTAATTCATACCATTGCTTGGCGCGTGAGGCCGAGTGCCCCAAGAAGGAATAGGGACGTGTGTGTGTGTGCGTCAGCAATTGCAAGTGTGGTCGTCTGCAACCACTCTAAAAGAACCTTACCGCCAGCTGTGGTGTCCTGTTGTGTCAATCCATGCGCACCACATGGCGGGGACGGTCCGTCCCCCTTACAGATGTGTCCATTCCAATCACCGCCCAAATTTGGAAGTAGCCAGCTTCACAAAGGGATCGGTATTGGTGAGTGCATTGGAAGTAATGTGCCCTTTTGTCCCCTACCTTGTTTGTGTTGGGGGTATAATTGCACGTGGCTGCCAACGTCCAATGTTCAAATAGAAGAATGAGAGACAAAATATTTTCGAAAAAACTGAATACCTGTGCTTTCCCATTTCCTAGCGACAGAATTGACAAGTGCAATGGCCACCTTACCATAGACAACAAAAAGGTATTCTTCAATGTACAAAAAGGTATTCTGAGAACCTTGGGTACGAACCTCTTGGAGGCAGCAAATGTGGATATCATGGAGACGTAAAAGCTAAATAAGTTCCTGCAACTTACCACGATGAGCAATCAGATCAAACCTCAATGACTGCACATTGAAAGTAGCAAAAGTGAGTGTGAATTCTGGAAGTTGACGCAAAGGACGATGCAATCTTCGGCGCACTCTCCCTCGGCCGCAACCATCTGCTAAAACTACTGAAGCGCAAGGTTGCAGTGGGCATTTCCTAGTGAGACTACTTCGCTCAGGGTATGATTTATGTAAAGAAACCAAAGGATCTTCACAGGACCCATCACGCACCCCCTGAAACAAGTGATGGCCCTTTTTGGTGTGGTAATTAGTCTGCTAATACACGAGGCAGAGGCCTCAGCAACTATCAGTGCAGCTTCCCGGCACGCCCACGAAGAGGCTCCTGTCCCAGACACATCATCCAGCATACTACCATAACCCAGGTACTCAAAGGACTCTGCGTAGGACATCGCATCGTGTGTCTAACCTTTTTCGTACTTTCACAGTCCGCATGCACCAAGAGCCCAGAACTCAGGGGGTAGGTCAGACATCGCATATGTATATATAATTAAATATACATTACATATATGTAAAGATAAGAAACAAATACAACTAATGGTTGGTGACCAAACATCAAATCAAGAACATTAACCTTGCCAAACACTAATACTAGACTGCTGATAAAACTGATAGACTCGTTCTATACCTGAGCTTGCTTCACCATACCCTTCAGCCTTCACCGTTTACCCTTTACTCTTCATCACCTGAAAGAACATGCCCATAATGGCCATCATCGCCAGTCTTCCGTTTGCCAACTCCGCATTGAGCTTAGTTTTCTTGACCTCCGGATCAGTAGATGTGATGAGTTTCCATCCAAAGTCGNAGCTTGTGTTGGGTTTTTAAGGCATGTGTGCTGCGCTCAAGAAGCATTTCTCGGCATGAGCTTGGATATAAACAAGGTACTCTCTATGGCTACGAAACTTGGAAACAATCTTGAGGGACATGAAATGTATCCTGCCATAACCCGAGATAGACAAAGGGATCTTTTCAAAAAGCTTCTTTACTTCGGGTCAAAACAAATTGTAAAATTGATGGGAGAACTCAAGAGGTGTAGCAACTGGAGGAAGAGTGAATAAATATGAGTTAACCAACATTTCCCACACTCCCTCGGGACTGCGCACCAGCTTTGGCTTGATGTTGCAAAGAGCCTGCCACTGCAGTACACAAAAGTTGCGTACACTTCGCACACTTCGCATCAACACAACAAGAAGTTGCAACAAGTCATTTCAGGACTTCTGTTTACTCCTCAAATCATCAACATCACAAGTTCAAAGAAAAACCGCTGTAGCAACTCCGGTCGAGTCGTATTTCCGGCCTTGCGGCCACCAGCTGTCAATGCAGCTACTGCCACGCCCGCAACGGCCAAAGATTGGGTTTGTCTGCTATGCGCTGCCTAGACACATTCCCAATGGGCGACTCAAGTAACCAAAAATGATCTTGAACGCCACCAACAAGAACAAGCCTACAACCACCCTAGCGAAGTTCAATGAGTGGATTCATATGTATGTAAGCAAGAGGTGTCGGCCCAATTTCTTGCAATGAGACTAGCAATCGACGAACAAGCCTGAGTTTCTTTTGGTAAAGCCTGTTCCTGCTTCAAACCATCGGCTCTGGACACTGCCCAAATCTATCAAATATATGTTATAAGGCATTATAAGGTCACAGTGGGAGACCGCACTACACTATATGACCATTTCTTGATGTCCAAGGCCCAAGGCCATGCAATTTCTTGTCTCGGGATGCAACGCCCAGCATTAGCCTCCACGCGGACAGAGCTTCCTGAAGTAGTTGATGCCTTGGTGTGTTGCCATTGTGTTGCTGCCATTGTGTTGCGTCCACAACCGCCCGGAACTAATCTATGAAGCAAACCCACACACACCTGCTTTCGAAGAAATAAAACTTGGGAGTGAAACAGATTTGAAACCTGGGAGTCTAGAAACATGAAATATGTTCGGATTTGTAGGTATCTACTTTCATATCAGGCTATTTTGGGTATCTAATTTAACTTTCAGGGGTGTGTATATATATAATATATATATATATATATATCCGCAGTACAAGTATATCGACTTTCAACATTGGCCTTGAAGTAGGGAATCTCATGAGCCAATCTCACTGTCAACATCCAGGTGTCCAGTTTGTTTTAAACTGATGATTCTCCAGTTTTTTTCCCAGTATTCTGTGTTTAAGTTTAAATGTGTCGCATGTCAACGTGGTGTTTTTGCTGTCGGATGAAATTTGATTAAGAAAAAGGTGGCAACAAGTGAGTGGAGATTTTCAATGACCCAGTAATTTTGAGGATTCCAGGGCTCTTTAGTTCCTCATATCACGGCCACCTTAGTAGTGGAATTGATAGTAGTACCAATCAATAATAGGACTTAATGACAACATGATATCTTGACATCCATCTATCCGCCTTCATCTTCCATGTCTATAGGATCAGTGTCTGGGCAAGCCCAACTCGCAGGTGACCGGTTGATGCTGGAGTTCCTGTAGCCACGAAGGAGGTGGCGCCAAGCAAAGCAGCTGCACCTCAAAGCAATTCGTTGGTGAGAAAGGATGGCTGTTGGTAAAGGACCAATAGCCAGGTCCATACAGAAAGGTTCAGCACATAGAAATTCAACATAGAAATTTGTCAAGTGTCATTCTGACTTGTCAGTTGCGAAACTGGAATAAAGGTTCGTCAAGGTAGACAAATCCTCAAGCATCTACGGTGTTTCCCATATTCAGCCCTAAAATTCTCATCCAAAGACAACCACAAACGCATACACACTACAAATATGACAATGTATTCTGCACACCGAACGAAAATGCTGAAACGCCTGTGGCAGCAGCAACAGTGCTTCGAGAAATAGATGCCATCCTGAGATAAAGGTGGCAGTACAGAAAAAAACGCTGGAGTACAGTATAACAGTCCTGCTTGTCCCTTCATAATGTCTTACGTAACCCTTATTTGGAGGCTCGCATCTGTTTGCATGCGGAATCTTGATCATAAACGAGACTTGCTGGAGCTCTCATGAAAAATGAAGAACACCTTGAAGGTTAAATTGCTGCCGAGAGTCTCAGATTATTCCTTTAAAAAAGAGTTCGGAAAGGAAACTGGCCAAAAATGCAAGGTGTCTTACCTGCACAGCCTTAAAGAGATTAAAACGCTGAGTCGGTGTTGTTCCGGAGCCAAAATACAAGCGTTGCAATTTGGAGCAGTTGGCCAGCTGGCTTGAGATTTGTACAATCATCTTACGTGACTGATCCCCTACGACATAAAACATATCCACTTTAGACCGAAACAGAACTAAAGGTTCTCAAGCACATACATACCGTCATGGCCAAACGCTCTTCAACATTTCAACTTCACTTGTCACTTGGTGCAGAAAAAAAACACCTTGCTGCCAGAAAGTTTCTTGCATTGCACACAAAACTCGCAAAGACGTTCACATACTCGTCGAAGATCCAAGATTAGCAAAAACACATGAAATAGATACACAGGAATGCAAGATATCGCTGCATACCCTTGATGGAAAAAAACCTTCCCCATTTGGACATTTCGGATTGATAAATTACTCGAATGAGTCGGATATGCATGATAACAGGTTTTGTCAGGTTTTTTCCATCAACAGTACCTCCGGAACAGCCACTTTTTAACGGGATTGCCGAGATGTCCCGACGTTCCAAACCTAAACTCCCAGACCTGCACAAGAATGTCTATGGAGATAGAGGGATCGATAAGATCGGTCCGATCCTTGCTCATTGAATTGTGTCTTGCAATGGTTCGCCATGGTCTGCTCAGCGCAAAGGTGATGCAGTGTAGTTGGCCCAATCACCCCATGCACTTCCAGTGAGGCCATCCTGCGAGAGAGTCTTAGATAAACATTGGCAATCAATTTACAGTAAGCGTTTCAGAAGCACACTGCAAATATCATCAAATCAGTATCAATGTCTCAACCCTTGTGAGATTGAACACCCTTCACTTTGCACCAGCTCCTGAATGACCATCAACATTTGTCAAAGGGTATCACTAAATCACTTATTTATAACACTGATGGACCGATATCTGAGCTAGCCTCAGCATGCACCTGTCACCCTTCACCCATCACCCTTCACCCATTCATTACCCTTCACGCTTTACCCATCACC
>DF244079.1:0-31037 GCA_000507305.1 Breviolum minutum Mf 1.05b.01 | reverse complement strand
ATATGTGTTAAACATGTATGATTTGTGTATATTTATGTATACACACCAAAAACCAACGAAATCAAGGGGTCCATCTTTGTGCGATTTATGTCATCGGCCATCGGTATAGTTTTGTATCCTCGGACAGTTGAGGCTCCCATCAAACTTAAGTCTGACTCTCCCTTTATAGCCTTTATAACACTTGTTGCAAAAAGGTACACAGCGGGGGAGTGAAGGACGTCATGCTAACCAGTGTTCTTTGCCGCCGACCAGGTGCATCAGCTGAAGAACAAAGATGTATCTTGGCCGTGGGCTGTAGAAGAGCCGACATGAGTTGCATACCCACAATCCGAACAACCACTTCCCTGCAAAGAGAAATACTGTAGTAGTTTTGTGACATGCATTGCCGTGTGGCCTTGAAGTGTGGTGGAGAAATACCTGAAGTTGCTAAATACAAGGATCCACGGCATTTGTTTCGCATTGAGCCAAAAGTCATACATAATAGAATGTTTTCATAATTTTGCTTGATCGCTTTTTCTGTTGTGTTTTCTCTTTTCTGTTTTGAATGAGCACATGAATTCGTGAACATGTTTTAGATTGTTCATGAGGGTTTGAGAAGTTAGATGAAGGAATCGCTGGTTCATGCTGGTTCAATTTTTAAATGTTTTCTCCTCACAAGGCAACACAGACAACCAATCCGCTTCAATCACATCGTATTTTTCCTCAACAACAGTTCAAACCTTTTTTGGAATCTGTAAAATCGAGACCAGCCACCTCAAGAGCCATGATCCTTCCAGGAACTGCTTGGCGCCATAGAGGAGAGAAGCGCTTTAGCCAATGTCTTGCGAAGTATTCGGCCAGCAAGAGATGCGGAAATGCACCGCTGGCCCTCTTTTCAAAAATACATTTCAGTGTTGGAGCAGGACCCTTGGCAGGCGCCAGTGGTGCTGTCGATTCAAAGACTTTAGTGATTCTTTTGTTCCCGCACCCCACTCGTCTACATACACAGTGGCTGGTTTCATAATTTTGATGACCGGCACACTGGGTGCATCATACATAACATTTAATAACAGCTTGTCAAACTGTTTGTTTTCCGTATATGGGTGACCAGCAGGAATCACAAGCATAGCATGTGAACATAGTTGGCCTGCCTTATTCAGGTGACAAATCGTCATTGCCACTTCCACCTCATGAATCTCAGATATATGAATGTACAATATTGACGCATCAATTCCCATCTAATTCCCATCTTCTTGCCGCATCCTATAAAGTGTGTAATGCTAGCGAATTCAGAGCTCCACCATTGGAAACCTTTTCTGCATTATGCCATGTTACCTTAGGTTCGCAACTTGTTCAGAAATTCATTCTCGTGAAAGTCAACTTACAACCTCAAAATCTGTCAAGGGTCGGGAGGCTTATCCTTTCTTTCCAAGGAAGGCTTTCTTCGTTCAGAGGATGCAGCACAGGGCCGCACTTTAAGAAGCACTTTGAAAGGTGAAGCGGCTCATCGCATCACCCAGGGAGCAACTTGCCTGACATTGCCTGACTAGATTTTTAAAAAATGATGATAATCCCCCTGGGAGCATTCGTGTTCTGTTGAAGCTTTGCCTGTTTTGGATTTGGTTGCTTGGTTTCTGGAGCCATCTCAAAAAGTAATCAACTCATTACGGCTACAGCCATGATTATAATCATTGAGAATTGAGAATTCTTTGGTTTTACCTGATATGCACTGATCACATTCCACTCAAACACTTTTTGTTTTCCCTTGTGATTCGCTTACAAGTTCGTTCCGTAAATTTTCCCATGTGTTGATGTCGACCCCGCTGCACCTTGGATCGCTAAAAACCACGTGCGGTGCAACTTTCCCAAGGCCAACATCCTATGGCTCAGTTGTTTATTGCCACAGCCCTTGGGACCCGACTTGGCGACCCGGTATTGTTCCCCGGCGGGAAGACCGGGGGGCCCGGAGAGTCGCGAAAAAACTTGGGACGACCAAGTCCTTGGGGGATGAGATTTTCCTAATGGAAAAGGATGGAAAGTGTCACTAGGAGAGAGGTGCACTTCAGAAGATTCAGAAGCATATATGATGAGAAAGAAGCTTCTGCGTTTTTTGCGGAAAAAGGGGCCAGGACAATATATAGAATGCTCGGAACCGGAGATGGTGTTGGTACGATTGTTTGGACTGGAAGATTAAGTTGAATGAATTTGATGCTACATGGAACGCAAGAAAGTGACATGCTGAGATATGTGTTTCACAAGTTTGTGTGTGTGTGTGTGTCTTTCGCTAGCTGAAAAGTGACGGGCTTGCTTCGCCCAACCCTTCAAATTATCATTACTCACCCCGATGGTTGCACGAAAACATCAAATTCTCAAAGGGTCCTCGTGTTTTTTAGTGCGTGATTGCAAAAAATTGCACCCTTTTGTTATGACCTTTGTATTTCAACATCTTGTCAGACACCCCCAAATACACAGACATGTGCGGATTGGATCCGACAGATCCCATCCTGTCCGACAGGTTTATCACCTGCCGACTTGGCAGCCCTGGTTGCAGCCATGACAGCTGATAGCCTGGCCAACCAGGACGCTGAGACCACAGAACTGAGTGCCGAGTTGACAGAGGTGACTTGGCAACACTTAAAAAACACGTATAAAGGGGAAGGGTACGGTTGAAAAGGTTTGAATACTCATTGAATTACATGTATATATATATATATATATATATGCAGTGGTTGTTGTTATTGTTTGTTCTTTTATTATTATATGAATATAGACTATCGTAGTATTGTATATCATAGTTTTTTGTTATGTTTAGTAGTGTGTTAATGCAACTCTTTTTTGAACTTTGAGTACTAGGTGCTCACTTGTTGTTCTTGTATGGTTGTTCTGTTTTGTTCCTATTATGTCACGTATGCTCATACGCATATAGATTCTATACTGTACACGCATTTCTTTTCTTCACACAGACTTCACGGCTAATATTCAACCGTTTTGAAAAACCAGCAACATATTCGTGCGATTGATGCTTGTTTGCTTGAAGTCCTATCCTGAAAATGCTGCATCAAATGAGTTTGAAACCCCTTGACTCTTGACGGTTCCCTGTTTGCGGTTGATGGCAATATTTCGTATATTACCCTATCCAGAATCCAGCGGCATGAAAAACCGTAAGAGTGACAAGTGAAGGTCCATACAATTAATCCAAAACAAAATAGTGATCATCCTGGTGACCCTGTTTACTACTGTTGCTGGGTTCGCAGTTCCAGGACTTCAGATGTTTGAAACTGCCTCACCACCCTGAAGGGGTTTGCCACGCCCCCATGTAAAGGTCATTGATTGGTTGATCGAATACCGCTGGCATCTTTGGGAGGTTCAACTTTGTAATGGCATCTTGGCAGACATACAAAACCTTTGCTTTCGGGTTTCCCAGTAAGATTTCACCTGCTGGTTCATGTGCTCGCAAGACTAAGAGTCTAATATAGTATTGGACAGGGAGCCTCCAGGTATTTCCAGGTATTGGAGTTAGGCCCTGAAACCACCAAAGGCAGGCCCCAGGATTAAAATGTTACACTCTTGCAGAATGTACTGGTCTACTTTATATAGTTGTAATATTTGTGTAGGGATAGATAGATAGATATGTGATTGATATTTTGATATGTGTATCATCTCTTCTCTTTTGTCTTGTTCAAACCTTCCAGGTGTTGTTGAAGCTATGCCACTTTCAGTGAAGGCCTTTCGAGTGACGAAGGCATGGGCATCCGGAGAAGCATGGCAGGAGGTTGCATCTGGACATGCATGAAGCAAGTGGATATATACAAATATATGTATATTGTGTATGTGCGATTGTTCTAATTATGCATGATACTGTAGTAGTTTTTAAGGACCTGCAAACGTTGGAAAGATATTCTGTACTATGAACTTTCTCACTCAGAACTGTTCATGATTGAGATATGATATTTATTTCAGTTTAGCGATTGATTGTACTTCAAGATGATTGACCATGCCCGAAAAGGATCGCAAAGAGTGGACAGATCATCCGATCATCCAGACTGAGGTAGCATCAGCCGCTATGGCGGAAGGTGATGTTTTTCGTTTGATGCGACGTACCTTGGTCACTCGTTTGAATGTGAGTAGCTCTCCCCATTGAAGTGCCTTGTATTGACTTGATTCGCGCAGGAAAGTTAACCTGAGATGATTTTCAGGTTAGTCGAGAGGCTTCGCTGAATCTTAGCCCCTGTGTTTGGTCAGCATGGCTTCCCTAGCATCCCAAACGACTAGGAAAAGCAGAACTAGTCGCTAGATGAAACTAGACCATGAAGTGCTATGACTGTATGTAGTTGCTTGTGCATACATATTGACTTACATATCGCGTGCTACAATTCTACAGTTGCTTGCACATATGTACATAGTACATAAACAACAGCGTGACCACAAGAGCTGCTTTCGGGCAGTGGGAAAGCCCGGCTTCGCTCATGCCATGAAGTTAGTGAGGTAGTCATGAGTCCTTTTGTTTTAACCTTCCAAGATTCCAACCTTCAAGCTGTGCTCCAGGAGATATTAGAAGGCCTGGAGTTTTGTACCGCAGACTGTGCTTCAGAATGGAAGTTGCGAGTGCAAGAGGCACAAGAGATGTTGTTAAGGTGCCCTGTGGAAGAGAACCAAGAGGTGGGAGATGGGTGGAGGACCAATGTAATGTGGGGCAGAAACACTTTGGGTAGTACTGTGGCTGTTTCTTTTGTCGTTGTCGTTGTCGTTGTTGTTGTTGTTGTTGTTGTTGTTGTTGGTGGTGGTGGTGGTGGTGATGATGTGATTGTGGCATCGGTGCTTGTAGTAGTCTTGGCGGTTCGCACACTCTTTCGTTCAGGTAGAGGCCGGTGAGTTTGAATTGCCTTTGGACGCCAGCGCGTAAGTGCAGTGGATGGCGCTATTCTTTGTCCTCGCCGTGGCCCTATAGATTCACAGAAGTTCCCACCATACAAGCGGAGGTGAGAAGGACTTTGCCCTGCAATGGGCGCACTGGCCACGTAGCACGTCCAAGCGCATGTTTGAGCAGAAGTGTATCCTAAAAACAGTGGAGGATGACATGAAGACAGCTGCCTCTGGCCTTTCCTATTCTCGTGAAGATAACCATTGCAATGATGAAACGTGAAGATCATGGACTTCTGACCTCTGATGGCAGCGCATTGGTTTGACCGCAATACATGGCCTGGGAAAAAAATCGGAACAGGTCAGCCGCGGAATGTGTTTCTTGAGAAAGCGGTTGCCAATACAGTACTCTACTAGAAGGGTTTCCGGATTTAGCGTTGCCCAATAACGAGAATCGTTCAGAATATATACCCCATATGTATACCATTTTATTGATACTCGCATGCTAAGAGGATACAGAGAATTAAAAGATTACAGACATAGCCTGCACCAATCTACTGGACAATTTTCAGCGTAGAAACCGGGCATCCCTTCATTTGCCAAGGTTGCTGGGGCCGGGGGGGATCACTACCAACCTACTTATCTCAGGTTCTTGGCCTGCATGCGTTTGCTCCGTGGCATCGAGTTGGATAGTGTTCAGCAGCTTATGCAGGCCCCGCGGTCTTTGCAGGGCCTTTGGATTATCATGGATTAAAAATGGTGCCAAAATATTTGCTAATAGATGCTAAGCTAATTTTGCCATCTTGATTTTTGGACGTTTCAGTCACGTTTCGACATCACATAAAACGCGCTGATGGTCTCTGATGTTGGAGACACTTTATATTCAGATGGGACCCATACGCTATTTTTCAATGATGGTTGCCTGTCATATTATTCATCCGAATGCGGCATGTCATATCATATACGATTGCATATCATGTGCTACATATATACTTTACTGTTTATTCATGGCCAGAGGCCTTCTTCATCCTTTCATCGCGTGGTGTTTTTGCTACGGCCGTGATGAGTGGATGCCATTTCCACCGTTCAAAACAGGGATGATGATGATGATGATGATGATGATGATGATGATGATGATGATGATGATATTTACCTAGTGGACTCATGAATCAAGGGACAAAATGCTTGACATCTCTTGACTCTACCAATGCAAGGGCTACTGTTTGGTGACTTGATTTGATTTGATATTGTCATGCATGTTGGAGTGCTTATACATCACGCTGCTGGAATTGTAATTCATGGAACAGTATCAAGGCGCTAATTGTACCCAGAGATTCCTTGAAATGAGCGATTTGATAGGATTCTTTCTTGTTCCTACACTTTTGGATTGACAAGCCGCAATACATGGTTCTCTTGCCTGAGTGACTCATCCGCCTCTTTCTTGCGCTCATGGTGTCCAAGTGGCTCACCAAAATTTGGACCCTTCAACAACAAAACTATGCATGCAAGTCACTGCATACTCAACTGCCAAGTCATGTGGCTCCAGCATGTTCCACCATCCCTGCACAGGAGGCAAACAATGATGGAAGCGACACACTGGATGTATCTTGGGTTTGAGTTCTGCGGAACGGGGAAAGGCAGATGGTCGTGATTTCTATATAATGTATATATACTGTATGTGTAAAGAATGTTAGGCGTTTATGTATGAAACCACAAGTGACAGCGCAGTGAAGTAGTCCTAGGTTTGTCAAATGCAAATACTGCACTTAGGCCTAACCATAGACCGATAGACCTGAGGCAATGAAGGGGAACATGCATATCTTTCCGAGTTCAAATTCTGAATGCTTGTCGTTTATTTGTGTACATTTCCCGAGAATATGTGGTCTATGGAATGATTGTTTTATATACATTTAATTGTATACTTACAATTATATGTTTTTGTATGTTATCAACTGCGTTTGGAGCCGTATTTGGGAGACACTGCTGACTGTTGTTGGGGGGTTGGGCTTGTCTAGTCCCGGCATTCCTTCAGATCAAACGGCTACTCGTACTTCAGAGAACATCACCGCAAAAGGCTTTGTGTTTCATTGTTTTTGTGAAGAAACTCATTCATGGCACCAAACTTCCCCTTATAGCCGACAAAAGAGATTTTATCTACTGTATCTATTCTATATCTAAAAAAATGTATTATATGTACATGTACAAGAATCATAACCTGCAGCCTTCCAAGAGACTCAGCCCCCCACCATCTTCATTTTGATGAAATGGTGTGTTCCATGCAGGTTACCGAGCTACCAAGTCTGTTGAACGGTATGGGCTATGAAACCTGGGATTTGCAGGCTAGGTTTGATGGAAAAGGCTGAGGGGTATTGAAAATTCAAAACCCTTCAGAATAAGAAGGAAAAGGAGCTACTTTTTCACACTAAGGTGCGCCTTTTTGTGCATTTTTTTGAGGAAAACAACGCCGCTGGAGGGAGATTTGCGATCTCAATTGCTTCTGTTGGGATTTCTGCCCAACAGTTAGGCAGAAAGACAATAGAGTTGCATTTAAGATTCATGATGCTCCCTGTGAGTTGCCAAGTACGCATGGGAGAAAAATATGGCGAAAAATCAGGGGAATGGCCTTGGCAGTTGCCCGTTCGGTTCCCGTGGCCCACTGGATCGCAATTTCACTTGGCAGGTCATTGAAGAGACCCTAGATGATGCGGGACTGGGTGTGGATTGCAAACAGTTGGGAATGCCCAGTCAGTTTCTATTTGGGTTTATTTGGGACATCATTACGTTATTTGGAGGTGACATCATTTCCGGGTTGCAACACTTTTAACACATCACAATGTAAGGTCCTTGCCTTGTACAGCAGTTTCCTTCAAAATGATGGAACATGATGGAACAAGAGCAATTCATTGTCATTTCCAATGGTGCACTCAAACGGTAATTGGTGGTCGGTCAAGTCTTTGGGCATGTTTTTTTGCTGGGGGAAACAGGGAAACATCGAGAGTTACTTGGTTCAAAGCGGTTGAACTCATATTGCTTGTGTGAGCCCAGCTGAACACGTAATTGCTTTGGTTGGTTTTTGATGTTTGATTTGTGTTTTGTGCACATTTTGCCCCGTTTAGCGGACAACAAGCCCTCAGTCTTCAAAGACATGGAGCCCTGTGTCACTGAGATGCTTTTGGTGCAGGTATTGAAACATATCGAGGCATGGAGATTTCCCATTACTTGTTTGCCCTTCGTTGTATGAGGTTGGGACTGGGAGATGTTTGGCGATTTCTTATGGAGCGTCTTGGCTGGCAAACTTCAGCAAACATAGGCAGTTGAAAATTTGTGCAAAGATTGGTTCAATTGATTCATGGGTTGTTGATGATTTTGTGCATTGTTTTGATTTATTCAATTCATGCACTCGTACTTGGGCATAGTATGGTTTGGCAAGCAGGTTTCCTTTGGACCATTAGTCTGTGTTTGGTCATGGGTTTAAGTCATTGACTACCTGCAATTCATGAGTTCATTTTAAACACTGCAGATGAAATATATATATATATAGTATCGTGTTTTCAGTGAAGACAAGCTTACTTCATCCCAATCACAAAAGGAAAGGCGAGGGTGCATTCCTAGACCTGGTCTACACGTGGTTTGCTTGAACCTGGCTTTTTCCGAGTCAGTTGACTTACATGAGGTTTTGTGTATCCAAGCCATGCTTTTATAGGATGCGAATGGATGTGATGTGCTAATATGTAACGTATATATACCCGTATGCAGGATATATAACTATCTCAGTCAATATATCTCGCTACCTAGAAATCTTTCGGCACTTGCTGGCTCGGAATCTATGTTTAGCAATTGTTGTCAAACAAAGATTTGACATGTTTCCCGGCATTGTGTCTTTAAGAACGGACAAACCTGTTCTCATTCTCCCGTTGCTCCCTGGTACGGCTGAGTGTCAGGTACCGGCGCAAGGAGGGTTTTTGCCGTGACGAGTTGAAGGCTTTGTCAGAGTGCTTCCAACACCACGATGAGGAGTTCTGCTGGGGCAGGTAATTAGGTTGGGGCACAGGATGATAGATCGCATAATATATGTATATATACATACATTTAAATATATACAAATATGTATTGATATATGTGTGTAAGACATTTCTTGTTGAATAAACGATGACATTGATCATCATTGATCTAAGGTTTTGCAGATCAGAGCCCCAAGGTGGTTCAAGACCAGTGTGATGATGGAACTCCCAAGCTTTGGTCGATCTCGTCCATATGGCCAAGCTGTATGGTTCCTTTTACTCATTTGTGACCCATTGGTATGGCCATAGCTATAGATAGCACCATGAGCGGGTATAGAGTTTACCACCTGCCAAAACCATTGAAAGGACAATAGTGGGGAATTGGACAACTTGGAGTCACCTTTGGCACTTCGAATGTTGGGCTTTGGCGTTGGGTGCCCACATTGCTACAAACATTAGCATTTCACAGGAGTGCGGGATGGATTCAAGTTAATTTATTGGTTGAAGCAATTGTTGGATCTTTAGTTTAGGTGCAAGTTTCTGACAAAACATGCCAGTGGCTAGCGAGTTTGCTGACATGCTTGATATATTTGATTTCTGTGCTCCTTGCAAATGCCTAAAATCAGGTTGGTTTGTTTTCCAAACTGAAATTCAATACAGGCTTCCGTAAAAGCTCAATGTTCCTAGCAGTGTCGGCCATGTACAAATCGATGTTACCCAACACAGTGGCACCACTTCCTCTAGGTACAACGAAGTGCAGAGTTGGCTGCTCAAGGCTTGGAAAGCCATGTGGGGGGTTTTCCCAAGGATCCGTGAAAATGGACTAATAGCCGGGTTGCTTTGGAATTTTAATCCCTCAAATATCTCCTCAGCTAATAGTGACTTCGTGATAGAGATCCTATTTGGTCCAATGGAATTCGTGGTTGTAGAATTTGGGTGGTTTAGTACTGTTGATGGAAGAAATCCTGCACCAGTTGATAGGTAGTTTATCCCGTTATTTACAAGGTTTTATACATCCCAGGTGGTGCAGGATTTCTTCCATCAACAGCGTTTTACCCATTTTCCTGCAGACATTTGTTACTATGCAATCCTAGATTTTCCTTCGAATCCTGGCAGGTGGATGTGGATGAGTCTGGAGCTTTGAATTTAGTGGAGTCACTTGGAACCATTTGATGAACTCACAACGGAACAAAGGATGAGGCGTGCAACAAGCGATAGCTCATGATGTAGTTGTTGTTTATTAGATGTGATTTTATTACTAATCACTACCACTACCACTACCACTACCACTACTACTACTACTACTACTACTACTACTACTACTACTACTACTACTACTACTACTACTACTACTACTACAATAAGTATATACAGTCAGTAGTCAATATGAATTTGGATTCCATGGTGCCGTACTACACCAATATGTCCTAGCCATTCAACATATAGACTAAGGATGCCTCGATATTTTTTTTCTCCGGGCATTAGGTAAGGCACTCTTGAACTGCCTAGCAAATCATGCTCCAAGCATCTCCGGTTAAGGTTCAGGAAGCTCGCACGTATGCTTCAACAACAAGATATGGACCAGTTTCGTAGCGTCTTTGCCGCGTACGCGAAGAAAGCAGGCACATCCGGGTGCCTTGACTGAGTCGTCGCAATCCTGGGGGGCCAGAAAGCTTACACTGAAAAGTGCTGGTACATCCTGGTACTTTGGTGATGTACTGTAAATCTATAGGCCCCCTGAGGCATATGCAAAACGCATTCTGAAAACGACATGCCCCTTTTCGGCAGCTCAGGACTTTGTTGCGCGAAAATGCAGTGCAGGGCTCAGTCTTGAGGTTTCGGTGTATCCTGCAGAGGCCAATCTAATGCTGTTTGATAGCACAGAAGATGTACCGTGTGACTGCACCTTTGCATAGAAACAGATGTACGAACAAATGGGCTCATGGCATTAAATGAAGAGTTCCTGTGTGATATTGATGCATATTCATATGAAGGCACGTCACCATTGTGTTTTGAGTGCCTTACTGCCCGAGGTCATTATCCTTGATATGCTTGGCTTTTGTGTTGGTGCTGCAGTTTTCGACTCTGCTTATGTCAACGTGTCTTGACATCAGTTCCTAGTGTGGAGAAATTCCACCGTCTATGGCTTGTTGCAGAGGCAGACCTAAATTCATAGCGGACAACAGCAACCAACGACAACCACAGCGACGACAACAACAACAACAACAACAACAACAACAACAACAACAACAACAACCACAACCACGACGACGACGACGACCACGACCACAACAACAACAACAACAACAACAACAACAGCAACAGCAACAGCAACAGCAACAGCAACAGCAACAGCAACAGCAACAGCAACAGCAACAGCAACAGCAACAGCAACAGCAGCGACGGTGAACGACCAAGAACCAAGAACCAAGAACCAACAGATAACAACAACACCAGCAAAAAGCAGCAACAAGTTAACGTATGTTTAAAACAGAGGTATATATGAGACTACTACACCCTTGGAAGTGGAGAAGCAACAGCTCTAATGAATTGTGTAGAGGACTCTTATTGATTTTAGGAGTTTGGGTACGGGTTTGCTTGTGCAGGTTGGTGCTCCATTGCAGTGTCTTTATCCAGCTCTTTCCCTTTCTTCGCCTAAGGAAAACCAGTTCCTCACGGTTTGCTATCAGATCATGAAAGATCAACGGATGGACGCTCTGTCACATTTACTTAAACAATGCTCAACAGTTGGAGGCTTGTTGTATCCCTTCAAGTGTTAAGGAATGTTTCCTCAGCACAGAGACATGGCAACTAGTGGGCACCATGGTTTTAGAAGTTGACTCTGATTTTCAGCAGTTCCATCTCACTTCAGGTATGAACGTCCTGCGTTCTGATGACGGTGCTTTAACTGTTGAAAGCGAAGCAGTATTCGCTCAATACCCCCAAGTTGTCCCATTCCATCTCCTCATTTTCAAGAAAGTTATATATATTAGGTTAACAATATGGGTCCAAAGCAAATTCCATGTCTTTTGAAATTCAATACTTCATTTTGAGCGGCAAGAAAAGTCTAAATACGACCGAAACCATATATGGCTTTCGGCACCCCCGGAGCGTAGTAGTGTACCGAGGTCAGGGGGACTCCAGAAACGAGATAGGTCCTGACATGTCCCGATCCGTGTCATTCGTGTGAGCAGTCGCCCCCCCCAAAGTTGGAAAAGAATGGAAAAGAAGATCATCACGTGCAAAATGTTGGTGACACGAGGTAGGGGGGTCCTCTGCCGCTCATTTGCAGCATCTGAATTTGCAAAACATTATACGCAATATGGGTCATCTACGACAATAGTGGTCGACGGTCAACGTCACCCAAATGATCCCAGTCCAGCAAATACCAATTGATGAATCATGATGAAGAATACGAAGATATGATATATAATCGTTTGATCTAGCCCATCTTCAAATTCAACATATGCCTTCGATTGTTTTTGCAGAGACCCGCGACATGATGGGATGATGTTTGTCGAGGAATGTCGACGGAATGGTGGCTGGAGCGCCGAGGAACTGAAATGGCTAAGGACGACCCAACACACATGGACAAGACAGATTTTAAATATGTTTGGATACCTTTCCTCCCATACATATCGCATTCATTTGGAAACAATTGTCTTGAAGGTACCCACTTTCCACGGAACCATGCCATCTTTTTGAACCACAAATTTGAAGTATAATAGTATGACAGATGGACAAACTATTCAGATTTGTTGCGGATTCAAAGGCCTGGACCAACATCCATTCTATCCCCAACCCACAAGACTTGAGATGTCCCACGCCACCGGCACCCTTGAAGAGTAATGGTAGGGTATGGCCAGGCGAAGCCTTTCAACAACAAAATGCAACCAGATGGATGGGTGATGATGGGTGGCATGCAGGATGCCATACAGTTAGCAACCATGATTTTTCCACTACGCGCCGGTAAACTAGGATAGCAATGGGAAATCCACCTGTTGGAGATGTATCTCCTATTAAAAATGGTGATTTTCCATTGCTATGTTAGTTTACCAGAGGGTAAAAGGTTCCCAGCGAGGTCGGAATCTGGAAAATGCATCAGGCGTTAGATCTTAGGCTGATTGGGGTCACCCATATGCCCCGTTGCACCCTCCAGGGCAGAATATGACAGCTACCTTTCCTTTGGCTGTACTTATGTGGCACACAAGGAGACATCAGAAGCCACTTAGTTTTCGGATGTTTTCGATGGTGGCATCGGATTGCAATCACTTGTCAGTTTTTTTCTGCAGAAAATCTCCACAGATTCATGACATGATAGCAGTGGTCTTGTGGTTTCATGCATTACAACCTGACATGAACATGACATTGATTTTGATATTTCGACATATTTCGACCATATATTTTGATGTTTTTGCACTCGGCTCCCTACCACACCGGACCTGACAGAGGAGTTGCTTCGTTTACTCCAAGATGTTCTTCCGCAGTTGTCCCGAGATCCGCTCTTCAGGCCGAACCCACTAAGTCCCCAGTGGTCCCGTGGTAGAAAAACGACAAAACGTAGTGCCCCTGAGACATGGGAGATAGGCAAGCAGCAAGTAATCAAAATGACACAAAGCCCTTAAGAAGAAATGGCTGGGGAGGAGGAAGCATGGAAAAACAACAAAGGACTCAATGACAGATGGTTCAAGGTGACTTGTTGCCCCACCAGTTGGAACGCACTTCGACTTTGGTGAAACGGTCACTTCACTGTACCATTCACAAAAAGGTCACAGGGGCAGGTACTTATATAGATATAAGAATATATAAGATATAATATGAATATGTATGCATATATAGAGATATATGATTGATAAATACTATATTCTGTACAATGTTTTGCATTTGCCCAAAAGACCTCCAACCTTTGAATGTGTGGGGAGGCCAGAGTTGCGTTCCATTCTACGACAAGTGAAGGTGGAAAGCAGTGGAAAACTAGGCCCGAATGGCGGGGCCGAAGCGACCATGTAGATGGTGTTGGGAGAGAAGTGTGACAAGTTGCAGCCATGATGTGGAATATCATCAATGTTTGGTATTCGGCCATTATGCACCTTCAATGTGCCATCACTTGCTTTTGACCTGAACACAATACATCGAAATGCATTACACATTTTTCCTGTAGACTCACAACTGACTAACATATCCACACTTAAACTACAAATCATAGAATCTAGTAGATTCAAAATATCCTGTTGTGTTTGTTAGTGTGATGCCAATACTGTCCCTTGAACTTCATGAAATAACAAGTCGGGCATGTCATGGTCCCATCAGGTCTGGGACCATATAGGCAATCAACTCCCGGCACTGCCAAAAGCACAGCAGGTTTCCAGGAGTACTTGACCTTTTTGCAGCTCTGTAAGTCTGCCAAGGCTGGTTTGGTTTGACTGTCGTGTCCTGGGAATCTAAGGGAACCCTGCAGATGTCATGTGAGTTGATCAGGAATTGCTGGAATTTGTAAGTGTGTTATCGTGTCATGGTTCCACCTGCTCCTGTTGACAAAGTGTGAGTGTGCCATTGAGGGGTACAGTCACAAGAAGATATAAAAGTTATAGTACAGTATAGGCAGTATAGATTGGTTTATTGCAGCGCTTGCAAAGAGCATGTATCATGCGACATTCTCTCATAGTGCGTTTCATCCTCTAGTCAAAACGCTTGGAAAACACGATGAATTTGCTGCCGCAACATCAGGAGAAGAGCGTAGCCAGGCGACAACTAGCTGCGGTGGAGGTCCAACACCTCACGATCACGAAAAACAAAGCCGGTACATGATACATGATGGTAGAAACCATGACTTTTCACTATATCATTTGGTTGATTTGTTGATGTTGATTTGATTTTATGTGCAGCATGGAAGAGTTGGACTGCTGCACATTTCGCAGCACTTCTGTCAGGAAACTACCTTCAGTCAAGTAGAAGTGCAGGAGTTTCGAGACCTCTTCCTGTCAGTCTCTAGGTTATGATTTACATTTATTTACAATAACTTACATCTGTGTTTGCTCACCTTCAGCCTAGCTGGACCTACGGGATGGTGATGGAGAGAGAGAAGTTCCATATCACATATGGGAATTTATATCAAGACTTATGGTAGATGATCTAGAGGTCATTGTGGCACCCAATTTCACTACGGTGTTAGGAAAGGCAGCTTCCGCTATCTTAAACATCTCCAAGATCCTAGTCTCAATGATTTCAGCTACGGAAAAAGGTCCTCAAGGACTTGATCTTGATTTCTCGTTCGCCTGGTTTCTCCTAGTGGTTTTTGGGGGGTTGAGGTCATGGAACCTTCCGTTGACTTTCCCCAGCTCCCAGGTTGCTGAACGCCCAAGCTGCATTACCTTTGATGAGCTTTGGAAGTTGATCAACAGCACCTTGGAAAGTTCACGGCTGCAGTGTGATGAGCAGTTTTGATTGGAAGAAAAACCAACAAACACACAAAAAAATGCCCAACCTCCCAAAGAGTGGTTGGAAGACCCATTGATTTTTACCAATGGCTTTTGTTCAGGAGAGGGTTTAAGGCTAATATATATGTATATATATATATATATATATTGATTTTATTGAGGGTATATAGTTGTTTCAAAATATTTCAAGAAAGATATGTAAGGAAACAGTGGGAATTTTTCTGCTGGGGTCATTTTTCAATATGTTTCATGTGGTTGCTGGGAGGGGCAGGAAGCTGAGAGCGCTCCCAACCCTTCGATGGCAACCAAAAACACGAGTTCTTGTGGTTGGTTGGAATTGTTGATGGTTCAGAAATCCCAAACAACCACCTGGGATGTATAAAACCCTGTAACTAATGGGACACTTACCATATCAACTGGTGTAGGATTTCTTCCACCAACAGGATGATGTACTTAAGGAACAGTTCAACGTGGCACATGAGGCACCACTCCATTGGGCCATAGCCTGACGGTGGAGCTTCAGAATATCTTCAACGAACAGTTGCTCAAAAGGCCCCAGGGACCCACAATGCTTGGGTTGAGCTGGAGGTGTCAACACAATAGGAATATTGAATGATATTGACCTGATATCTGTGAATATAGATTACACATTTTATAGCATGCAAAACAAAAACCTTACAGTTTCTTCATTACTTTCAAGCCACCAATGGCCACCATTGGCGTGTCCCCGAAAAAAGAGTAATGAAGCAATTTCCCAAAATGGAAAAGTTCGAGAAGGATGGAAGGACAGAGATGCTGATGGATGCAGATTCATTTTTACCCTGCTCAAAGTTGCATGGACCTTCATCTTTGGCAATCAATCCAAATGTCAAGGACAAAGCTATTTAAGGCTTGTATCGTGCAGAAATCAACCCTAAAAAAAGATAGCTCGCAAGTAAAGATAAAACCTGGGGTAATATATACATGGTAATACTAGATATAGAAGAAATCCTACACAAGTCGATAGGTAGTTGAGGTAGTTGATCCCACTCTGTGCAGGGTGTTGTATAGATTTTCGTTTGCTTTCTGGATGTCTAACCGATCAGCAGGGGTAATAATCATTACAGTAATCCAATGGGCCAACAGTGTCGTCTCACGCAGGAGCGACGTCCATGAGCCACCAGAACAAGCTCTGGACTTCGCAGATTTCCTCCGGCGACACGGCGGTGAATGGTGCGGGGTTTATGATGGCAAAGCAATTGCTCTACTGTACTTACACGAACTTACCATACCCCGTAGAAGTTGGCTGAATATATTTGAATGCAGTTGAAATGAAGAAAGGAAAAGAATTGATGACCAAAGGGCAGATGTTCAACATTAGTTCATCTACAGACCTTTTTTTCTTGGGAAGTGGGTGATTGGATGTGACTGACGCTTCTTTTGATGACTTTTGATTACTCAAGTGCCAAAATCGAAGTGCCAATTTTTGCTGGTGAGGTTTATGAGAAGGTTGATGGATATGAACTTTGCGAAGTTGGCACGAGATCAGTGACCTTTGCGGGCATTCCAAGTACGGACGGTTAAGAGGATTTGCCAGCATTTAGGTACAAGATATCATTTGATCGAAGATTGAATTATATTGCTGGGGTTAACCTGATTTGTGGGTGGATGAAATTAGACAAAGGTCAAAAGACACTATATAAACGTCGCAAGAGGCCTTTCGTATCCTTTTATGTAGAATTGCAAAAAAAATACCTGGCAACCAGTTCAGCGACACCAACACAACTTGCAGAAAAGATCTTGGAATCTGGCTTTGACTAGCGGTACACCAAACGTACACGGTTTTGTGGTTTTCCACCATGGCTGGAAACTCCCAGGTGAATCAAATTGCAAAGCCTTTCACTTGGCTACACGTGCAAATACTATGTATAGGTTCAACGCGAGATCACTGGGCAGTTCCCACAAAGCACATTACCTTGCAAGCTGGATCCCATGCACATTCTATATGATTGTTGCATTTTTTCTTCGATTCGCAAACACATTTTAAGGTAGCAGTAGTAATAGTAGAAGGAGTAGTATTGGCAGTGGTAGTTGCAGTAGCAGCAGCAGCAGCAGCAGCAGGAGGAGGAGGAGTAGTAGTAGTAGTAGCAGTAGGAGTAGGAGTAGGAGTAGGAGTAGTAGTAGTAGGAGTAGGAGTAGGAGTAGGAGTAGGAGTAGGAGTAGTAGTAGTAGTAGTAGTCCTCCTGAAGAAGTAGTAGAAGTAGCAGTAGTGTAGCAGTAGTATCTCTGACCCTTCAAAGACTCAGCTGCAACGGCTTTGTCCGCCAGCTGGTTAGTTCGCGCACAGAAAACAAATCTGTGCGACTTTATCCCATTCGACGTCACTTGATTGATTAGTAAGAGGGGTAGTATAGTCTCATCTTCAAATCCACCAACCATTTGTTTTTTGTGGCCCGCCTAAAGATTGCAACGAAACCAGTACATCCTATCCTTTTGTTCTATCACCCCATGCAAAGCAACACAAAAGCCTTGCAAAAACCACAAGAATGGAAAGTTGCAGAAGCTGCACCAGCGGGCGATATCAGGTCCAGAGTCCAGACCAGATGACATCACTGGCTGACCAATTGAAGCAGGGCAAGCCTCTCTAATTTTTGGTGGTCGGACATTGTACTATCACCATCTAACAACGTGGGAGGGCCAAAGGTTGAGATAAACATGTGGCTTGTGTGTGTGTGTGTGCGTGAGTTGTTACCCAGTGATGATGCAGTCAACAATCAACATGTTGCTTGTTTTGGGTGAGAGATTAGTGTTTAAGTTTCAGCATATCTTCAGCTGTGTTTATTTTTAGGTTTATTCAAGTGTAAGTAAAACAATGGAGGGACGAAGTAGCTTTATCAGTCTTCGGCAAACTCTACCAAAAAAGGTGCAGTTTCTGCTTTGTAGATGGTGCACTGAATCAAAGTAAGTATGCAGTCCAACATCGAAGCCCGATAGCTTGTAGGATCAGATGATACTAAGCATTCATTAGCTAATGGGACAGGCATATGACAAACCATTTCATAAGAAAATCACAGCTCCTGCCATGTCATAATTTACACAACCTAACGAAGAAATCAAGGCCAGGTGTTGATGACTTGTATTGGCATAGTTGGACCACCTTAAGGTTCTCATTTTACTCTCGCCATGCCACTGTACAGATGGCTAAGCAGCCAAGCAAGGCGATGCAGTTTGTCCCAGCTCCGGATGGATCTCGTAGGGTTTAAGGTCTTAGGTATGTTGTCGTATGAAAATAGGGGAGTTTAGCCAAAATGATGGGTTTTTCTCAGGAAAACCCAATCCGAAAGCCCATTCCACAAATTGATTGTTCATTGTGAATATGAAGAGAAACTATGATTTTGGAGACCTCTCCGGGCAAAAACTGGGACCTTTCGTGCTTTCAGAGCACTGCTGTTGAGACTTGCCACCTGGCTGCTTGCAAAAAAGCTGGCCGAAAGCAGTGGCCGTTTTGGGGGAATTCTGAAGCACACAAACGTGGAGGAGTTGGATCTGGTGCACATGGTAGATTGGCTCAAAGCGGCCACAAGGGGGAAGGTTGGAATATGTTGTGACTTATGAAGGTCAACAAATGGGTGCTTCAGTTTTAAGATTTCATCCTTCATTTGGTTACATCGAACATAGTCAAACATGTCAGACACGATGGAGCTGCCATGGGTGAAGCCCTGAGACCCCAGGATGAGTGATGTTGGTCATCGAGAGATTAAACTGCTCATTGAGCAGGTCCAGAATGGGACAGATGATCAAAAGGCAGTGGCTGCTGGCGTTCTAGGACGTTTGGCTTCAATTCATGAACTCCCTGTGCTGATTGCTTCAGCTGGTGGAATCGAGTCATTGGTAGTAACTTGGTTCCAGTTAGACACCTCCACCGTGGAACATGTATCAGAAAGGCACGCTATGAAGGGGTTATGAAGCCAAAAGGCTGCGGACTTTTTCGACATGTTTGAACCATCATTTCTGAGGGTCAAAAAGACCTGGGACCATTTTTATCAGTTTCCAGTCCCAGTGGTTAACACCTCAATGTCAGGTTAAGTCATCCCAAATGTTTTTGATTGTGTATGTATAATTACATTTACACGTTGTTTTTCATGCATGTTTTTTTCAATATTGGTCCTGCGACCAATTGTGGAACAGAATTTTGTGTAGTTCAAGTATATTCAGGAGCCATAGGTGGCAATTGTAGTGGAACATGCTGATTTCGAAGCGTTGCAGATTCCAGGGTCCACGCACTCAAAATCACGTGGAATAGTTTCAACCTAGTGCGATGAGAGACATTGAGAACTGATAGCAAAGTTGCTATGTCGAACCAATTTGGATACAACATCAATCCTGGTCCAACTAGAAAGACGCTCGTGGTCTTTCAAGGTACAAAGTTCAAAGGTGTAAGATTTGAGGCCCTGAAGAATCACAAAGTCACGGAGCGCCTGAGGGGTGGACATACATTTGCCCAAGGGGTACTTTCATGTATACATGGCCCGCACCAAACTCATTTAGTATGTGTTCAGACATACTTGTTACTATGGTTGCGCACTCTTGCATTTCTGGATGTCAGTGTATTGTGTATGTGGTGGCAAATGTATCATGTTTGATCATTTTGATTCAAGGGACCCATCAAGACTACTGTATCATCGCCATGACCATGACTTTATTTATACCTTATCCCTTCCACCATCATCGCCCCATCGACCAACATACAACAGCCTCAGGCCTTAGCACGTGATGGTTCGGAGCTAGGGAAGGAAAATGCCACTGCAGCCCTTTGGGCCTTGTTGATGGCACAAGAGCGACAACTCACCGTGCGTGACGAGGGTGACCATGGAGAGAACGTTGAGGACAAATGGTGGATGGTGGGTGCACTGGGGACTGAAACATAGGGAAACACGGATACCTTTTTGAAAAAAATGTGCCACACACCGGAACTTGATGAACATGAGACATATGAAACTTTGGCCTTGAAAAAACCCGGCTGGCCTGCTTCACAATGCTTGAACCAATGTGTGTGGCATTGGTTGATTGATTGGACAGCAGGAATCCACTGTGCAGCTGCTGGATCTCGAGATTTCTGGCTTAGATGGCCATGTGTAACCCGACTTTTTGTTTTGCCCTTCAACTACGCTGTTAGTCGTTTTGATTCAATTACCCAAAGCCAAAGCCTTTCAAGGGTGGGAAATAAACCTGCTGACGGGTACTGTTGTCATTGTTTCATTCATGCTACGTCATACTGACTTCGCCTATAAGGTTTGCAAAGATTTTGACAGTTTCATACAGTTCCAACATGCAATATAATTCCAACCGTAGCTTCAAGCCACAGAATTCCATTGTTTGAGGGTTCTGCTGCAGGTTTGTGCAGCTTATTTTCGCAGTATGTTTCAATCCATGCTTGTACAAGCAAGCTCTCCAGAATGCAACGGAACGAGTTTAGGCAGTTTAGGATTTTGCACTTTGAAGAACTTAGATCCATCTCGTCAAACCAATTCTACCAGTTGACCCTAGAAGTACATGGAAATTATTTCGAACGGCCATTGGTCCGTGTGTCAATTGCAAAAATCAATCGTTCGCTCACAGGAATCGGTCCATCCAGTCATCCAGCCCTTGAACAAACCCTGTTGGTACTGAGGTTTCACGTATCTGTCTTTGAGGGTATGAAAGGGAGAGAGCTGGTGCACTTGGTGCAAGAGCAAGTTCCGAAACGAGGTGGTGAAATGATGCAGGAAAATGGGAAAGACTTAATTATGGAAATAGTTGTTTGATGGAATCGTGTTGTTACAAGAATGATATCTTGGGACATCTTGGGTATGAAGGGCGTGACGTTTAATTCAAAGGTCAAATACCTTTGTTTTCATGTTCTGGACAGGCCAGTGACATATGATGGTATATGTATATCAAACATAATATAAGTAAAGTTTGCTGTGTGGTTTCCACTCAATTAATGGGAATTTCACGCGCTTCTATGCCTGTGGGGCTGGTTTGCAGGTTGTGCTTTGTCCTTATGGTTTGGGAGCCAACCCATCCTTCGTGGCAAGACCTTGAAGGACACGACTTCAGAATTTCGGCCTTCCACCTTCCGTTTTCGTGATATCTTTCATGATCTTTCATGGACATATGCATACATTTGCGCAGAATGCTTCTTTCGAACCAACGTTGCAGGAGCAGGGGCTGGTGCCCAATGCTTTGGTCAGCTACATCTACACACGTCCAAACTGCGCCGCGGTTTGGAAAGCCTTCTCGTACGATTTGCAATCTCCGGACACCGAGCAGGCTTTAGAAGGGATGACACGCCTGTCCTGGCAAGCACCAGCGACTCATTGAAAAGTGGGTCAGGATGGTTCAAGATTGTGAGGGGAAAGGGAGATGTGCTGAGAGAGGGGGCGCTGAAGGAATGGTGAATCCGACTGTGCAGCGCAGAGGGGCATTGATTCAGATCTTGATCTTGATGTAATCTTGATGTATCTTCAAGCTTTGTTTGTCACTACCTTAAAGAACGTCAGCCTGATTCTGCATTGTAGATGCTCCTAGTTTCCAACGGGACTACAGCGCAGGAACCCGATCAGGTCTTTCATTTATACCTTCATGATTTGATTCAAACTTATTTTGGACACAAATGAGATCTGCAATTATTATGATTTGATGTGTCCTCAAGTGGTAGCACAAAGGAAATTATGGTGTCACATTGCTATAGTCACTAGATATTATGATATGCATATATTATACTTGTGTAAAGAATGTATATTTTACTCTTTTCGTATATATACACATATTTATATATATATATTTTATATATACACCTGCAATTCTCTATGCATTATTGTGAATCACACCATTCAGAGCACTAGATTGTTCCATGACAGCCTGAGGTCAGCGCATTGGAGCTGCTGAAGATGCCAAAGGATTTGGAAACCATCACATTTGGACGTCATTTCAATGAGCTTCGGTGGCAGAGTAGAGTTGGAGTAAACAAGTCCATTTAGGGAGAACATAAATATATATATATATATTCATATACATAAGATGTTCATGTAGGATGCAGTAGATGAGTGATTCGAAGTAAGCAATTTCAGGAAGTATTATATACTGGCTATTTAGGCTTATTGGATTCTTTCAAAGTGTGCGACAGTGAGACAGTCTTAGCAGTTTGTCCATTGTTTCCTCCACCTTCGCAGGAAAGTTTGAAGGCTGTGAACTTGCCTTCCAATCTTCAGACGATGATTTTTGGGCTCTATTTCAATCAACCTATGGATGGTGTTGAGTTGCCCCGTGGCCTTCAACATTTGACCTTTGGACACTACTTTAATCAATCATTGCAGGGTTTGGTATTTCCCAATCTTATAACCTTGACCTTTGGCAACTGGTACAATGTCAGCTTGGAGGGTGTGAAGCTACCGAATTCGTTGAAGATCTTGACCTTTGAAAATCATTTTAATCAACCATTGGATCGAGTGGCCTTACCATCATCTTTGGAGATATTGACCTTTGGAGATCAGTTTGATCAAAGCTTGGAGCATTCGAAGCTTCCTGCATGCCTTCAGCATCTCACGTGTCTTGGTGCCAAAATGCTTCGTTGCGATCAAAAAACGAGGCATAGAGCCATGTCTTACATGATGTGTATTTAGTATTTATATATTTTATGATCATATCATATCTATGAATGATTAGATGATTCATAGGGGTCCTACCTGTAGACTTATGCAAGTTTGCATTGGTGACGTGCGTGTATGGTTGAAATGTTTAACATGTGTACATTTATATAAAATATATGCATGCATGCTTACAGTTTACATTACAATCTATAATAGAAAGATATACGCTACATATACCACAAAAAAAACTGCATTCGTTATACATAGATAATTTCATAACTCAGTGGTTGGGTGTGCCTTAAAGATTGGTGAAATGGCATCTTGTGTGGCATTTCGCCATGTCGTTCTAAGATTTGGAGCTCAATTCAATCAGAGCTTGAGTCAAACAGTTCTTCCCGAAGAGCTACGAAGCCTGACCTTTGGTTGGCGTTTCAATCACGATGGTACCCAGTTTCCCAAGAAATTGGAGAGCTTGACCTTTGGACATCACTTTTGTCAAAGTGTAGCAGGTGTGGATTGGCCTGAAAGTCTTCAATGTCTCAGCTTTGGATTTTGGTTTAATCCGAGCCTTCGACTTTGGAACTTTTGTATCTTTTCTGTGTTTGTGTTTTATCAAGTACTTTCTGTTTGCTTCATGTATTGTTCACTGTGTTTATTTAGAGACTGGATTTCGAACCATCTACCCAACTAACGGGGGTATATCAGCTATATCATGTACTTATGTTTCTTGCCAACTTATCCATACCGTATGATCCTCTGGATGCCATTTTGGTCCCTCCAACCGAAGGAGCTTGGAAGAGGTGAATCTTCCTGCTGGCTTACGGAAGCTCACCATCTCTGATCAAAGCCTAGAAGGTCTCGAGCTACCCAGCGCTTTGGAAACATTGAGTGTTAGTGTGCAGTCGGAAGAAAATAACATGACGGAGCCTTGGTTTGTTCAAGAGAAGATTTTGTTGTCTAAGACTCTAAAGATGTAATATGTATTTAAACTAGATAGTTTATTATGTTACANTTATGTTTATTTTTTTGTGCATGTTTGTACAACAACATTTTTTTCACTATGTACCTGTTGCAAGTCATTCCCCATATATGCTTGGATGACGCTAGGATGTATATCATTGATCGATGATGATCAATGAACAATCAAGAAAGTTTTCTTTGTGACGATTGTACAGGAGTTGTTTGACGGACCGCTGCTAAGTCAACCCAGATTTCAATGGCCCTTCATATGCAGGCGTGTTGTCAAACTTAATTTGAGGAAGTGCTGAAAAATGGTGGAACATGTTCGATGAAAGCTCACCAGATTTCGCTGGCAAAAGCAGAAAAAACTGGGGTACACATGAGTATTTGGAATAAATTGATCAAGCCCTAGGAGTGTTTGTCACACCTTCAATTCCTTGACTTCAAGATTGAGTTCAACGAGTCTTTGAATGCCTTCATGTTTCCGCAGAATCTTCAAACACTGAACTTTGGCCATAACTTCAACCAAAGCTTGGAGGGGGTCGAGATTCCCAATGCTCTTCAACACTTAAGCTTTGGCGATGAGTTCAATCAGAGTGTCAAAGGTGTTGTGCTTCCACAGTCTTTGCAGACCTTGAGTTTTGGGAGCAATTTCAACCAGAGCTTGGAGGGTGAGCATGGTTTTGGGCTGTTTTGATTCGTTTTTGGGGGCCGGTGTCATGCCTCATGTCATCAACTGAAACTCAAAATCTCTTAGCATCTCACCCCATGACATGACAAGAGAAAGTCCGATTTGATGTACCACAATAAAAAGGAACACATCCCACCAGGCGGATTGCCTTCAGGGTTGTACATCTTAAGCTTCCAATTTCATGACATGAGGCTTAAGGAGCTTAAATACCAGTTCGGACGGTTCAAAAACGTCCAAAAGACTAAAAAGTTAAGGTGTTTGAAAGATCCAGTTCAAAAACTGTTTCAGGATCCAAAAAGCTGTCAATCAATGGCATATCCAAAAAATATCAATTCTGATTTGCATGTCCATCCATTTTTCACGCTTTAAAGCCACCTTCCAGGTGTGACTTTGCCATCTGCTTTGATACAACTGAGCTTTGGAGATGATTTCAATCAAAGCTTGGAAGACATGATTTGGCCAAATTTACATACCTTGATTCTGGGAGCTGAGTACAATCTACCTTTGAGGAATGTTCAACTGCCAAAAACTCTGGAGACATTGACCTTTGGAAATTTATTCAATCAAAGTTTAGCACCTCGCCGAAAGAAAAGGTCCAAAAAATGACGAAACTGTTGGAGAACTCACATATCATGATTTGTGGCGAATCGTGTGTGTTGGAATCCATGTCAGTTTTTTGGGGGAAAGTTCTTTTTGGCAAGGACTCTACAGTATCTAATTTCTTGCCGTTGTTCTTGCCGTTTTCATGATGTTTCATTCCAATCATATTGTAAAGCTTGCATCCTGGCTCTTGTGACATGTCCGATTTAACAGCAACAGCAAGGTGGACGTGACATTCCCTGAGAGCCTGCAGACGCTGACCTTTGGCGATGATTTCGATCAAAGTTTGACGGGGGTGCAATTGCCTGAAAACCTTCGGAGCTTGACTTTTGGAGGTGACTTCAATCAAAGGTTATCGGGTACCAAGTCGCTTTGCTGCAAGGGGTCAGCACTCAGAACTTCAGAACCAACAAAAGCATCTCAGAGACAAAGGATACTGACACCCAATTAGCTTTTTGCAGATGGGGATTTCCAATACATATTATTTATTGGACTTTATGGAAATATCCTCTTTATCGCACTCGATCCATCTTCCTGCTTGCTTTTTTTGGGGAGGCCATGCCATTGCCCGCGCGGGTTGCCGTTTTCTTCTTTGCCGGGAAAGTGAGGTTTCCAGATGCTTTGGAGAATTTGACCTTTGGAATCCTCTTCAATCAGAGCTTGGCAGAGGCCACACTGCCCAGCAAGTTGCAAAGGCTAGCCCTGGGAGATGCATTCAATCAGCGCATGGCCCAGGTGAAGTTACCCAACACCTTACAGTATTTGGCGTTGGGAGATGCCTTTAACCAAAGCTTGGACTCTTGTTATATCTTATTATCTTGTTCTATGTGTTTGAATTATTTGAGCTTTAAATGCACTTTGAAGATTGTTTCATTTAAGCAACTCACAAATGCGAACTTGTTCAAACATCTTAGTTGTGTCATGTTGCACACTTGGTTTTGATATATACACGGCAACGGCCGTGCACTCCGGAACCAACCCAAGGAGGACATATCTTCTATGGTGCTGCCCAGCAGTTTGCACACGCTGGAGCTTGGTTGGTTTGCTGTCAGTTATGAGTAGAAAAGTGGATACACATGGGGAACGGCAGCAGAGGGTGGTTGAGGAACCCATGCATCTTTTAGTCGCCAGGGTTGTGGACCAAGTTGTGTTCCAGCTGCAGTGACTAGTGTTTTTTGTCTAGATGGGGAAAAATGTTTCGGGGTGGATTGGAGGGTTACAGTTTGAACATAAGAGATGATAGAGGATTAAATAACATCAAAAAGTCTTGTTCTATAGAAATCTAAGAAATAGGGATGGTCTTGCAGAACAAAAAGTTTCATGACATCATGATTTTGAATAATATTGCATATGATCGTTTCCAGTATGTTAAATTACGACTTTTCATGATGCTTGATTCTACCCTTCAATTCAATGGCCCTCTCATCAACCTAAGCCACACCTAACTTGTCGCTCGCGCAGGTGCAGGTGAGGCGATCCACAAAGATGGGTATTGGCGTTTTGATGTCGAACATGCTGCACCAAAACATTCTGAAATCATCTCAATGTATGGACTGGGGGACACCCTTTTTGTACTTCTGGACTGCAATCAGTTTTTGGACCTCTTTGGCGTCAAAAGAAGGCAAAAAGAGATGTGAGCAATGTTTGGAGTTTGGACGAAGAGTGTGTCACTCGTGCCTGCAGCTTTGGCTCTACGTAGGTAAGTTTCAGTCACAATTCCTCCGTCATGATTCAGTTCCTGTGGTATGTGATGGTGTATTCTGCCCAGGATTCGCAAGGTATCTATATTCTAGCATCCTGGGTTCTATCCGCAAGTGTCTCCAAAGTATTTGCTGGCAGCTCCATGCTTATGAAATCTTATGAACCAGAATGATACAAAGAGTTGCACGTTGGACGTTGACCTGAGATGGGTGAAGTGTCAAAATCAAAGGATTCACCATCTGAATTTGCAGAAAAGTTCAAGGTGTTTGGCTCAGCCCACTCGACCTTTGGAACTGAACGAACAAGCCCATGAAGCGATAACCATAGGATTCCCAAGAAGCACTAAGCCAAGAGCTGATTTTTACAGACGCCTGATCATTGATAGGTAGCTACACCCATAACCCTAATCTTCAACTGTGACTTCCCCCCCAAAAAAAAGGTGCCATGATTTTGCGGCTTGGACGTCCAGTCCTGCTTCTCATGGCATTTGGAATATTTGGCTCCAGTTGGCGTCAAGGCTTTAGCAACTTGGTAGTTGGAGTCGGCAAGGAACTGTCCTCATTGGTCATCAAACAAGGGAATATTTTTGGCATATTGCCAATGAACACTTGACAGGAATGACTGAACTACTGTACATCTTTTGTTGGATTTCTTGGTTGAATTTTATGATTGATGAGATGCCATCTAGTCCCCTCACCTTTCTTCCCACCTCCACCAGGTAGCATAGCACAACGACCAAAGTCCCGGCCAGCGTGGGAGTGGTGGGAGTTGCCTGACAAGGAACGACTTGAGGTGGACCTAAGACAAGAGACCAGTGTAGATTTGGGATAGTTCGACTCTATATGCCAAGAATTTATACACCTTTTCTTGTATTTTGATATTTGCATGTACATTTGTACAGGCTCAGGTATATAAGTTATTATTAGCTGGTTGTTTTGCAGCTTTTTGTTTCGCATTTCACTTGAGATGGTTTTTGGTTTGTTTTTATAGCCGCGATGAATCTGTTCAAAGACCAATTTAGCAAGGAGGGGTCGAAATGCTTCCGGACTTGCACGAAGCACCAACAAAACAACGACGATTTCTAAGTGCATCACTAGTTGTGACACAGTGCATGACCGGATCTGGACACATTTTGCGTGCTAGAGCCGCTAGAGGATTTTTTGCATGGTTGGTGAATGAAAACCCTTCGGAAGCAACAAGCCTAACGATCGCTTAGCCGGTTTTTGTCAAGAAAGTGTCCCCATCCAGGAGGAGGGCCTTGTGTTGGCAGCATTGTCGTCGTAACAGCGATGTTTGATTAGTTTTTTTTTGACAAATTCTGGGGATCTGAGAAAGGTAGCACACCACAGTATGGTGCCATAATTATTTCACATGTTCTACACCTTGGATATCATATGATATCATGAGTTGCAGCTGAGGTCCTTAGGAAGTCCAAAATGGGTTTGCAGCCCCATGATTGACCAATCGGAACGTGCCTTTCGCATCTTGTGCCGTAGGCCCTTGGGTTTTTGCTGCTACCAAGACGGGAAATTTGTGGAAGTTTTGAACACTCATGAGATCTCAGCAGTGGATGCATATTTGTAGCGTGTGGATGTATGTGCTCTTCTTGTTTGATATAGCTTCGATTCAGTTTGGACCTTTTCCAAGAAAGGCCTGATTTTAGTCATGAGTTTCTCTCATTCAAATGGCAGGTATGGGGTTCATTTGGCTTACACGCCGATGATTCATGCTGAACCCTTTGCAGCAGATGATACCTTTAGGAAGACTTACTTTGATGCGCAGCTCGATTTGCAAGAAAAAAAGGCACTGGTACCCCACTGTCATGGAGTCAGGTCCAGATTCGACACTAAATACACTGAGGTTTTTGAAGGAAATAATCATCATGTCATTATAGTCTATGCCTGTGTCAGTGGCAATCTGATGATTCTATTCAACCTGAAAAGAATTGGAATAGCACATAAATACCTGGTGACAAGCTCCAGTTGCTTCGTACCAGTTGCCCGGTCAAGCAAGCGTTGTTGCTGACAGTGTGTAACCAGCATGCAGGAATCACAATGGAAGCAGAGCTGACTAGCATCCGGTAAACAACTTATACATACTTACTATTGTTTCATACACGAACTGTGAAAACAAATCCACAAGAGGAATGTGTGCCATGAGACTAGATTTAGGATAGGGATGGATAGGGTATATAGGTTTCTTTTTGTTCGAAGCTTCAAGCAAAACAAGAATAGACGTGGATATGGATGTTGCAAGTTGACATCTCTTGAGGTGGACACCCGCAGACAACGAGGACCTACTCCGTGTTCATCTCGGATGGTTGAATTCTGCTCGACCTGACTTACAAGAGTTGTAATTCATAAGCGCCATAGCTGCATGATTGTGCTTTCAGGGAAAACCAGTGGTTGAATGATGACATGTCAGTACAGATGATTGGAAATTCAAAGACGAAGACGATTACATAGTTCCTATGACACTATGGTCCCAAAACTGCATTGCCCGAGCCTTAAAGTCGCCCAAGCCATGGGACATGTCACATCAATCTCAACCTCAACCAACCCTGCTAGGATACAAACAAAAAACGATGAAAAACTCCAGGAGGATCGACCCCTCATCGCCCAACTGGGCGGCGATGACCCAAAAGTCATGTTGCAGGTGACGCGGCTGCAGTCGTTCAGAAGGAAGATGTGAGAGCAACACCAAGTCATTGGGACAACATTAGGAGATATGAACAGAAACATGCAGTAGGAATCTACAGGCATGGGCTTTCTGCCCCCTGCATCCCCTTGCCTTGTTTTAACAAAGTCAGACCTAGCGACTCTCCAAATCCATTGATGGGTTGAAGCCGTACTGTTTCAGGCAGCAAAGCACTTGGAGCCTCACGTGGACGCCATCGACGTGAACTTTGGCTGCCCTACAGAGGATGCGCGAAAAGGTGGGGTCCCCAAAATGCCCACCAAATTGTGGGAAGGAAACCACGCTACTGGTACAGTACTGTATGAAGAAGTAAGTAAGAACATCCTGGTGAATTTTGTTCTAGAAATTTTCAACCTTCAAATCAATTTGATTGGACAAATTCTTGGAAACCAGCAGATTTGGACCGATATGATATAAATACCTGACATGAGGGGGAATTTTGCCATGCACCAGGCGGCCATCAAAGCCATTCTCCCCGCTGTCGCCGCTATGGTGCCTACTTGCTGCGCGACACGAAACGGGTGACGCGTATCGTTGGGACCCTGGCTTCGAGCTTGCGGGTGCCAGTGACAGCCGCGTGGCCTGCAAGTCGGGCTGGAAGAATAGAGGCCAGGGGGGACGCTGCAAAAACACACATATCCAAGCACACTTTCACATGCATAGGTAGGATCAAAGTAAATACAGTGTATAAATATGTTTACAGTTTATATACAACATAAACAGTTCGAGGGGATGTTGTTGAGCCTTTGCCCCCAAAGAGCAACCTTCATTACGCACTCACTTCATTTTGGTTTTGCAATTGATGAGTCAGGCCTCGCATCCTTCAAACTCATTCCACGTATTTCCACGTGAGATGTTGGACATGTTGGATATGTTTCCTGATATTTTCCGATGCTGAAACTCGAAATTGTTTCTTTTGGTCCAATCTTAGGCCAAGATCCGGCTTTTGCCGGACCGCCGGGACAGCATCGATTTAGCACTGGCCATCGAAGAACATGGGGCCGCGGCACTGTGTGTGCACGGCCGAACGGTGGACCAGAGACCGCACCTTGGAAGCAAACGGCGGGATGGGCGCTGCGCCAAGGATGTGTGTTTGATGGTTGGTGGTGTTCGCAACAAGTTGAGAGTCTGAAATTGAAGTTGATGATGTTCATTGATTTTCCAATATTCTGTTGATGTCAATTTTTGCTGGCAGTGCCGTTGCTTCATGGCCAGTCTACTCCTTGTTGATTGGTGAAGAATCTGGATATTGACACTAAGCTCTTGACACCCTGACGTTACGTTGGCTCCTCGAATCTCCCGGTGAACCACGTGTTTTCCCCGGCTAAAAAATCCCAACGACTCGTTGGTATCTGCCACCAGGAAATATGCAGAAAAACATGGAATTGAAAGCCTGGCTCCAGATTGGGACGCTTTGGTGGTGTGAGCTCGGCTCGTGTGTGTGTGTGTGTGTGTGTGTGTGTGTGTGTGTGTGTGTGTGTGTGTGTGTGTGTGTGTGTGT
>DF244078.1:1195-31082 GCA_000507305.1 Breviolum minutum Mf 1.05b.01 | reverse complement strand
CCTTCTACTATCTCAAACAACGAAAAAAACTGCAGAAAAAATAGACACAAACGCACAGTGGTTTCATTGTAGCTGGTCCATCTTACTTAAACGTGTGAACATTCGGGTTCGTGGTTTCCATCTTGTTTATACTTATTTTCTTGGAGTCTATGCGTTTATTTCGAAGAATCACCTGTGCAGGGAACGCATGTGTGTTCGTTATCATGAGGTTTGAGTATGCATACACATACTGTAGGTATGTATTGAGCGGAATGCATGGACATTCACATTGACGTTTGTGCAGTTTTATGAAAGACTGTACAGCTTCTGTCAGGTTGAGCTCAAATGATGTTTGAACTGGAAAATTTGATATTATTTGCCATTGATAACTTTGAGCTATTGAAATCAAAGAGTATTTGAAGATACAAGGCCTCTTGAAGCGGTTTGTTGAGAACTGTGAGGCTAAAATCTCCTCCAATGCCTTTGCGTCAAATGCATGCCAAAACAGTGGCAATGTCCTTACTGAACGGCCGACAACGCTGCTTTTGGCACCTCCAGGCAGCACGTTGAAAGCTGTTAAAACATCTGTTTACATCTTTTTACAGCATCTTTTCAATACTCATAATGTCATAGCTTCCTATATCATCTATATCATATCTATTTCATATCTGCTTGTTTGGCTCGCGTTTAATCTTTGAATACACGGACAGCATGATTGGCAGAAGGATTTGCATAAATTGTTATATACATGTTGAAAAAAGACGCAACAGTTATCAACATTTCAAAGTAGTGCAGCAAGTCGAGTCAAGTGATATGGTGAACAAACTTCAAGCTTGTTAGGTGGACGATCAACGATATGTCTTGGCGAATCTCCTAAAGCTGTGAAGCTGGCGGCAGGTCGGACTTGACACAGTGATTCTGGAGTGGTTTGAGTCATTTGATGCAGAGTGTGATTTTCCCAGCCAGGTGAAAAGCCAGGCTGCCTTGGGGATAGCCACACTGCGCCGTCGTCAAATGCTTTTGCCTGTGGCATGAACCAAAATTGTGGGAATGTCTTGTCGGAACGACCAACGATTCTGTTGCACGCTCCCCCTGGCGGTCGCTCCACGATTTGTTTGGGACATGATGGAGGATATGTTTCAAAATCCGAGTCTCGCCCTGTGGGAGGCGAGGACCACATTAGTTGGGGAGAACCACTGCCACAGAGCATCACATCTCATCGAGTTCCTGCCGGTGGCAAAAGCACCATTTGTTTGGGTGTGGACTCTGTGGACTTTGTGTCCGTGTCGGAGACCGGAACAGGAACTGCAGGAGCTACAGAGGTTGACACGACTCAAGAGTCCGAGTTGTTAGCTGCCGGAGCTTATCACCGTGATGCCTCTCAATTCACTTCCCGTGTTCCTGCTGGTGGTGCAAGCTCTGTCTGCTTGGGCACGGATATCAGCCAACTCCTCAAAGTCCTTGATTTTGTTCATGTGAGCATGCTGTATTTGATGCATGTGATGATATATTTGTCTATGAAGATATATGTCTCCTAGAGATGGCAAAGTGGCACGTATCAAAGATATTCAAAGATGGGGCCCTGGGTTGCTGTGGACATCCGATTATATCTGGGTCCTTTTGCTCTTTTTGCTTTGTTGCATTCCTCTGCAAGTGCTCAGGTGAGTGGTGTCTTTCATCCAGGGCTCTTGGACGTTCAAAGGCACCCCTTGAAGCAGCTGTGATGCATGAAGGGGCGGTGATTTTATATATGATTTTTGCACATCAAGCTTCATGAGCCAACCTCCCTGAGGAGATTGCAAAATGCGAAGCTACAGTTGCTCAGGATGCAGAGGAAAGCAGAAGGGTCAGCAGTGTCCAACATGCAAGATCTACAAGATGTATATAGTATGTAAAGCATCCACACATGTAGGTGTCAAGCGTCAAATACCTTGACCGCTTCACATTTACACAACTTTTGTCAAAGATTCTGCTCATTTCCCAAAGCAAAAGTGTAAGCTGTGCCTAAATCACGAATATCTTGAAAGTTGGCCAATAGTTTGGCCTGTTTGGGTATATTTCACATTAGCGACCGGATGCTCGGTCCAGATCCTTTTGGCCTTTGTGATCGCGATTCGCCTTTATTTGTCTCTCACTTTGCTTGTGTAAAACTCGCGATGCTCCCATCTTTGCATTTTTTGGGAAGGCTGTGTCACGGCTTCTAGCTTCTCTCTTTGCTTGTCTCCCCAATTTCCTTGCAACGCATAGTGTCCAGTCTGTCTTGATTTAAATGGAGTGTGGTGCTACCCTGGTGTTTTGATCCCATTCATGGGATCAGACAGCCTCATTGTTTGTTTCCTTTCGATGAGCATTCCTGATGCACAAAGGAACTACAAAAAGATGAAAGAACTTAAAGATCTTAAAGAACTTGCTCTTTTTGCTTTTTGTCATATTTAGGGTGTGCAAATGCTCTGGGTTCTAATAGTGTGTTGTCAAACCTGTCCACTTCAAGGCCTTGTGCTTTCTGCTTGAATGTTTCCCCAGGATCAACTGAAAGAAGACAAGTCTGTGGACATTGTGGAGGACTGCGACTGGTGGATATGGTGCGGATGAACCACCTAGTAGTAGTAGGAGGAGGAGGAGGAGTAGTAGGAGGAGTAGTAGTAGTAGTAGTAGTAGTAGTAGTAGTAGTAGTAGTAGTAGTAGTAGTAGTAGTAGTAGGAAGAGGAGGAGGCGAGGAGTGGTAGTAGTAGGAGGAGTTTTGGTGGTAGTAGTGCTCCATTTATAGTCAGGGGGGGAAGAAAACCCCAGCTCATGTTAATGTACAATTTTTTCTTCAGGACACAATGTGTAAGCTGTCTCCTAATGCAAGTGAATTCGCCAGGTGAGATCCATTCAACCCGCAAACGATGTATATATAGATATACGTTCATGTACATTGTACATCTACATATTTACACATTCATATGTTCTCGTATTCAGACATAAAGTCATATGTAATCACTTGAAACAGTCAAACGACACAGTGAGTGTTTGGTGCACTTTCTGCGAGCTGTGTCACCTGTATCGCTTTAGACGTCACTTTCAGGCCCACACGACGCAGACTGAAGGCTTGGGAGGCTAAAAACATATGAAACACACAGAAACGGAAGGACAACTTGCAAGTTCCTCTGAAATCAAAGCCTTGATTTCGCAACGGGCACTGAATAATTCTCTACTTCCATTTCCTTCATGCTTCTAGTCACATGCTTGCATTTGGGCTACGCTTTTACTTTCTTCCTGGAAAGGTGTCACTTTGGGTGTTGAGACGGAGGTGTGCGAGGCGAGCACAATTGCAATCAATGTCTGTTTGTGCACTTTTGAAGGTCAGGAAACATTCTGATCATGTAAATGAATTCAGAGGACAAACATGAAACCACAGAACGAATTGACCCACAGGAGAAAGATATGAGCAAGTCCAAGACCCAAGAGGTCAATGCGTTGCAGGACTGCAGCTTGCAACTTCATGCTGTATGTGCTCTCGTCCATTTGCATGAACACATTGATAGTCTCTTCAAGATTTTCCATGCAAATGTATTTGCGAAGTTGTCAAATATAGAGGTCGAGGAAATATTTGCATAGTGTCTTTGACACATTATTCTCAGCGTTTCAGGACTTGCCAACACCTGCTCGCCGAGCCCCCCCTGGTGGGGTGAGACACACAGATTGTGCACCGGCAAGTGCCTGCAGTGACACTGACAAAAATCCTACTTTTTTTGATGCAAAGTGCTTTCATCCAAGCTTTCGCTGGAATCATCTATGCTCCCCATGTGGCCAAGGTGGCAACTGTGTTGCTTGGCTGAGTGCCTTCGAGCGCAATTCAGTGCAGACCTTTCAGAGCTCCACGGGGCTCTTAATTCGCATGCGGGAAGCGATTCCAGAGAGCAAAACTGAGAGCCCGCCATCTTTGCGGAAGTGGCGGTCATGCAAAAAGCTGCCACGCAGTGTCGAATTCTTTACATTTTGTTTGCTCGATATTATGTTTTGAGGTTTTGAATCATGGGTAGACTTGCGATTGACATCAGTCTTGTTTACAGCAGGTGCTGAACAAGATCTACGCTCTCCAGACTGGCGTGTCAGAAACTTAGTCAAAAAGATATTGCAATTGCATAGTTTGTCTGGGAGTTTGCTAGCACGAAAAATTGTCCGCTCGTCACCAAAGGTGTTGTGATTACATGTCGTTCTCATTGTCAGTTTGGTGCTGCTGCTGCTGCTGGTGCTGGTGTTGTTGTTGTTGTTGTTGTTGTTGTTGTTGTTGTTGTTGTTGTTGTTGTTGTTGTTGTTGTTGTGGTTGTTGTTGTTGTTGGTGTTGCTGCTGTTGTTGTTGTTNGTTGTCGTTGTCGTTGTCGTTGTCGTTGTCGTTGTCGTTGTGGTTGTTGTTGTTGTTGTTGTTGTTGTTGTTCTTGGTGTTGGTGTTGGTGTTGGTGTTGGTGTTGGTGTTGGTGTTGCTGTTGTTGGTGTTGCTGCTGTTGTTGCTGTTGCTGTTGCTGTTGCTGCTGCTGCTGCTGGTGCTGTTGCTGTTGCTGTTGCTGGTGGTGGTGGTGGTGGTGGTGGCGGCACTAGATCGGCACTAGTTTTACGCATGGTGAGCCATGCAGAGAGCAGAACTCGGACTTCTTTTTAACCTCCAAAAATCGCATTCGCCAAGGCCCTTCAAAGACTTCGCCCCAGGCCAGGCCACATGTGCGGCTGCCTTTGGTAGTGCAGGACAGTAATTGACTTTTCATCATGTTTGTCTGTCTGTCTTCATGGCTATGTTCCTAGCAACTACAAAGCACCATAGAAAGAAAGAGGCTTGTGTGTTTTTGAATAGGTAGATGCAAAATGCTTCAAATGATACGTGCCATCAGAACCGGGCTGTTCTAGGCACGACAAAGTCTTCTACCAATCGCACGACTGGTGGAGACTCTGTCCGACCATCACAGAGAGCTTGGCATGTTTTAATAGGTCGAAATGCTATGACATGCTGATAAATGCTGCATGTATTGTGACCTGAAATGTGTCAAACTATGTCAAACTGAAATGTGGGGAAGACGAAGAGACAGGGAAACCAATAAAATGCATCCAGAAGGCTTAATTAAACATGGCTTGAGCCGTCATTTTTTATAGTCTGGCTTCTTTGGACAAAGGTTGGGAGGAACTGAGGAACTACCATAAACCACTATATGTGCCGATTCGTAGGCTAGGAGAGGCTACGATAATACCATAGGCTAGGACTCCAATGCAAAGTGCTTTCAATGCATGAGTGGTCTTGAGAGGACCTATGAAGCCTTAGGACTGTCGATACTGCACTGAGACAAAAATTGCAGGCTAGAGGATTTGCTTCCTTTCGCGTCTGCAGAGATCTGAAGACATGCTTGCAACAGTGATTCTTGAGAAAAAACAAGAGCACACAATGAACATCCGTGATTGCAAGCACTTGCTTTTTAAGAAAGATTCCAAGTATGTCTCTTTGCGTCGCTGCATAGCACTACTTTGATTTCTTGGTCAATGCTTCCCTTCTTGCGGCTGAGGTCCGTAATGTGGATGACTACATTGACGAGTTGTATGAGGAGTGGGAGAGGTTGAACCATTTCAAAGGCAAACAGCTGTGCTCATGGGACTTGATTGGAGTCTTTTGACTTTTGTTTGATGACAATGAAGACTCCCCAAACGAAGATTCTTGAATGCTGGAATTGACAGTGCTCACAGTGCTCTGGATTTGTGGATTTTGTGGATAGGATGAGATGGAGATGAAGGTCCAGGGTGCACGGAAGCTCCTGCGCGTTTGCACTGAGGCCATATGGCGGCAGAACATTTGCTGCAAACACTGCAGCTTTAAATAATGATTTAAATGTCGTTGCAGTTTGAGATCAATCGAGCAGGTCCTGCAGGTCGCTCCTGCTGTTGTAGGGTGCCACCAGTTTGTCTCTTTTTTGTTTGTCTTTTTCGACTTTTCGCTTGTCTTTTTTGTGTTTTGGCTCTCTTGTTTGTCTCTCTTTTTAGGTATCTCCTTTTCTTGTTCCTCTTTTTGGTCTCTTTTTATTGTTTTTTTGTCTCTTGGTTTCAATGGTCTCTTTTGGTATCCCTTTTGTTTTTTGTGGTCTGCTTTTGTTCTCTTTTGGTATCTTTTTGTTCTCTTTTGGTCTCTTCTTGCTGCTTGCATTGTTACTCGCTCGTTTTTACTGGGTTGTTTCTTCATTGTTGTCTAGGGTCTGGAGTCTACGGTATTGGAACCTCCGGAAGATTTCATCACTCTGTCTAAGCGCTCTTGTCATCCTTACCTTTAGAGGCCTTTGATTGCGGGTCAAGGGTTGGAAGATGTTGGAAATTTGTCGCGTAGGTTCCTGTTCTAGAACAGTTGGCAGACCATTCGACGCTTCTCGGAGCCCGGACCCCCAGTTGAGACTCACAAAAGTTCAGAGCCTAATTTTTGTTCTGAAATCATCTCCTTTTGGATCGTTCTGGCAACAGACACCCTTGTGATCTGGGCGATTTACCTTTGAATTCCACTGTGACTTGTTGTATCTCTTGCATGCGTGGCCAGACTGCAGTTGCAAACGGAAAGGCGTGCCCTCAGGTCTTAAGCAGAGAACTGCGAGAGAACGCAAAGCGGAGCTATGAGTTGGCCGTGGCTATCACAGGTGAGACATGAAGTTTTGAAATGTGAATTTTACGAAAGTCCATGCCAATTGTGGAAGTTTCAGACTCAGCCTGCTGTGTTGTCTTTTGGCGTCCGGAGGCATCTTTCTGATTTTTGCGAACTTCTCGTGTTTTCACGCCGCGCTTTCAAAGTATCAATGCGGTGAAGTCACGATGCATATCCTGGAGCCTCTTGGATGAAAAAACATTTTCCAAAAGCTAATTCTTTGCCCACAAGGAGTCCTTCTGCATCAAGGAAACAACCTTGCAATCTGAAGCTTGAAGCCCTGCATAAGGTATGAAAGCAGACGACGTCATGCCCTGCAAAAGGACCACATAGAAGTGGATAGATTCGCAGTGGCTCTTAGCAGAGTAGCACTGCATATGATTGCATTTTTTTAATTTTTTGTATGCCTTTCCGCTCAACGGCAATGACGGCCAAAGGGCTTGCAACTGGGAAGTGCTTTGCACCGCGCGTCATATCCGACAGGACAGTGGCTGCCACGCTTTGCTGGATCGACAGGAGGGGCCTCCCAGGTGTTGTGGTGCCTTGTTCCATTCACTCATCAACGGAATCGGGAATTGATGGGAAATCCAGAGAAGGCAGAGAGAATTTGACAGGCTAAAAGTAGAAAGCAATGAAGCAAATCAAAATCAAGACACGTTGACAGGTTTATGGCTTTACCATGCTTTACATCCTTGCATTGTGTATCGCAACTGCAGGATCATTTGCTACAGATTTGCATTCTGGTGCTTAGGGCGCTTTCCGAGGAGCCAAGCATTGCATGAGGTGAAGATCGTGTAGCATTTTCTTTTTGAAGGACAAATTGATTAAAGATGCACGTGGCAGACATGAGACACAGTCTGATAAAGCGTGATCAGGGAGTGACTACTTTGGAAACTTGAGGGGCAGCTTGAGGTTTCAGGAATGAGGTCAGGTCGCTTTCAGAGTTGTCATCCTGTACATCCTTTGCAGCTTCGCAACATTTTGCAACTTGGTGTCAGGAAACTGCGTTGGAATTGAAGTTGGTGAAAAGAAACATTTGCCAAATGCTGCCCCCATTGCTCAGCAGACAACACGAGGACTTATGACCTTGCACTTGGCAGGCATTTCTCAAACATTCTGAGTCATGCTGATTTTGTGCTCCTTTGTCACAGAAAAGCAATGTGACAGGAAGGTTCCAAAAGAGAGCTGAGTGAAATTCATTGGAATAGAGAGAAAAGCAGTTACTGTAAGGATTGAAATTCTGAAGACAGAGCATATCCAACAAGTTCAAAGAAATCAAACAAGGCCTGAAGGTAGTTCACTTTAAAGCTTTTCAGAATTTCTTTTGCAGGACCTTCTGCTAAGTACATTGAGTGCGCTCCACAAGCTGACCATTTTTGAGCAGAACAAGGAGCATTTGAGCATGATGCAATGATGCATTGATGCAATATATATTTATACGTCTATGTATATGTCTATGTATAAATATAATGCTTTGGTGGTGTGCAGGTCTAGCCATATTTGTAGTTCCCGGGTGGACCCTCTTCTATAGGTGCTGGCTACAGGTTGTGTCGGCTGCCTGAGCTTATTCGGGTTCATGCCGGAAGCCGTTTCGAAGCCCCAAAGTCAAGAAGTGCCGTCCGATTTCATGCCTTACAACAAATGCGTACGCATTCATGCAATGGCGTGAGACTTCTCTAATCTCTTGATGTTCCGCATTGTCCCGCCTTCCTCCGCACTTTTATAAGTGAGTACAAGTGCATACGTGGTCATGGACTCGACCGGCTGATTGTACCTTCTATTGCCGTGTGCTGAAAAGTAAGGGATATTTCGTTAACTGGACTCGAACGCGCCAAGATTGCCAGGACATGTTTTCTGAAAGTATCGTTTCGGTACTGTTCTATCACCGTGAATCACAGCAAACACTTCAGGAAATGACACATTCAAGACTGTCTATGCTTGACAATACTCCAATGAGTTGTGTGACACTCATCACCGCACCTCTCTTGGAAAGTGAGACAGGAAGTGCTGGTCAACGAAATGCCCCGCTTTGTGGAGCTCTTGGGCCATCCAGCCACTGAGGCGAAATGGGAAGACGCATTTGATGATTTGATGAGCGTATCTTCGGTGTATCAACTTCCTAGCTTGGGTCTGATATAGTTTGATAGAAGTCTTTAGGCTGTATAGATCTCAATGATACCCTGCTTGCATGATCTTTCATGTCCACGTGCTTTGGGGGAACTCAAATTTCTATTTATTTTTCATTCTGACCAGATGAAAGCTTGCAGGTCTTCAGCATGGCCGTGCGCCTGTGGGACGCTTTGGCATTTCCAAAACGCATGCAGTCAAGTTGTATCCTCGCACATTCTGGACCCCTGAACTCAGGTGTTTCAATCTGTCTTTCGATGCCAGAGGGAGAGCAGCACTTGTGGAACAGTGGCGTTCTCAGGTTTGAGAACTGAAGAATACAAAGGAGAAGAAAAGCAATAGCTTTAAGTGACAACGGTATCTACCATAGACATGGCAGGCGTCCACATTCTGTGTGAACCAGGGGAGCAGTCTTGTCCCATCAATCTGGAAGTGCATGAAGTGCACAAAAGTGTTTTTTCCACTCGCATACTGCGATATTTGAATAAGTTTTCCATTTTTTTCCTAGTGATGATGTTTAGTACATTGCATGTTCATGGAAGCCTTCACACGATTCACGGTCTTCATGATATTCATGATATTCTTGATTCATGGCAATTCATGGTTCATGAAAAGCGGCGCCGAAGCTCTCAGGACAGCAGTCGTGCCCCGTCTCATGCATGCAGTGCAAAATGCCAGCACCCGCAAGGCCTGGATTGTTTCCCAGCATGCCAAGGAAGCCACTGCAGTTCCTCTTCTGTCAGATGCAAAACTTTTAGGGACTGAGGGAAATGACTAAAGTGACTAAAGCCTCATTGAGTAAGTCAGAAAAGTCGGTCAGTGCCATGACAATATGTAACACAGGTAGCATACAACAAGCCTCTGCACGGATGCCGTGCAAGCTTGGTGTCTCTTGTGTTTGCCCGTTCTGAAGTTGTTTTGCAGGTGGCACTGAAGCTGTTGTACCATATGACGCTAGACCCTGCAGCAAGGCTGGCCGAGATGAACGGAGGTCAACAGATGTGGAAACTCTCACGAGTCCGGAGAAGTCTCAGTGATTTGGAGTCCGACTTTTTTCTGCTAAGATGCATGGAGGTCTTCCTTGATGAGGTCTTCATCGCATCTTCCATCTCTGGCATTGCAACTAGTCGTGGCCTCGGACAGTGTATGACAGCCCGGTGTGGAGAGCGCATGTGGTCAGCCTTTGTTTCGAACGCTTTCTCGTTCGCAGGCTCGAAGTAAGGATCAGGCTGCCCTTTGCAGTAGCATGTAGAGCAGTGAAATTGGAAGAATCTCAAAACTTCACAGATTCAGATGACATTTCCAACATCAACGGTCTAATATCTCTGAATGAATTTACAATGAATGTCACATGTGTCAAACATCCTCGGCCGCTATGCTTTGTTTTTTGGTCAGGAGCCTGAAGCCGTTGCTTTGCTCGTCAACTTGGCCGCAGACGAGGTGGACGCAGGATGCAATTCTCACCTATCCGTCTCCACATCGCAATTTGACCAAGTGAAGACTGTTTAGGCTCAGCTTCGAAATCTTCAAAACTTCATCTTCGGGAAAACCCATGAAATCCCTCTCTATATGTCTCTTGCATCCTCGCTTCAACATTGCCTCTGACAGTTGCCTCTGAGAGTTTGAGTTGTTGTGCACTTGTGGAGGCAGCAGCTTGCCTGATCTTGGCCGAAGACAGCTTCATGGCTGTTGCTTTGCGAGCTTTCAAGCACAAGAATATCGGTATGCTCAAGGCCGACAGACATGAAAGACCAAGGGATAGAGACGCTCAGCATGAAGAACCCAGCTAAAGATACTGCCACTATACCCCAAATTCTGCACCACGGGACAAAGTAGGCCATTGGCCTTGGAATAGGGACAGGAACGGAATCCCTATTTTTGCAACAAACTGCAGGTAGATAGTCGTAGCACGAGCAATACTGGGTAGTATGAGTAGTACGAGTTGTGTATTGCCCGAGTTGAAGGCTCCCCTGGGCATTTCAGATTCGATTGCAAGGGATTGGTTTTCCCGATTGTCCAATGCTCCAACTTGATGTGTGCAGGTTGTTCGGCACATTGCATCTCACAGATCAAGCAGATCTATCCTGCTAGATGTGATGGGTGGAGGTCTGTGTGGCAGTTCGGTCGTCAAAAATCAAAATATTTTCATCGCCAGATGGCTGAGACATTTGTTTGAAACAATTTTCAGTCCATCTGAGTCTGTCAGGAGACAGTTCCAGTCTGGAGCTTGGTGAAAGAGTTTCCGTGCCCAGCTTGTGCACTGTGAAGTCCACCTCTGAACGGGAGTGAAGTTGACATGTCATGAAATGATGGAGCTTCCGTGGGGCAACTCTATTCATTCAAAAGCTAAAGCCTGGTCTTAGTCTGAGCGGTTTTGCATCTGAGACTTTCGAGGTTATGCCTGGTTGGTGCAGGCCACGCAAGCATGACCATATGACTGCAAAGCAGTGACAGAGTTTGTTTGAATGACTGGTTGGATTCCGTTGCACCTGTACAATATAGTCAAATATAGAACGATTGGATGTATATAGATGTATTATTTACCTTTTGTACCATTGAAGGCCTTGAGAAGCAAGCAAACAAACAGATGGACAAAAACGCTTTCACACACTTGTGTTTATCGAAAGTCCAGAATTTTCTCCTGCGCCTCCTTGCAGTTGGTCCAGTTGGTAAAGGCCACTGCAGCTGACAGGCCCTCGTACTCTAAAGAGATCTGCTGATTTGCCTCTTCCATGTACATTGAGAAAAATCAACCATATTGAACCACTTGGACCATGTCAATGTGATTAGATTTGTGTGACTGTGACTGACTTGGCTTGAGACATAAGAAGTGGACCAGTGGATCACTTGACCAGCGCACCTTTGAAGCACCGTGTTGCCGGTGTTGCATGTCAGGCATGATGTTCTAGTGGAGGTGCTAGGCATCCTTGCAGCGCTGGACTGCCCTAGCCCTGAGGCAGAAGACCGAAAAAGCTGAGATTTTTTTTGTTTAAAGAAAAACTTGAAAAGACAAATTGACAAATTGAATCCTAATTTCCGAAGCCTGCGGAGCCTTGCTGCCTTGGAGCCTTGCTCAAAGGTGCCATGGGTTGACCTTTGCGAAGCTGGACTTTTGGAGGCTTTGCGCAGGCTCCAATGGAGAAATGAGGGAAACTGTAGAGTGACAAGTTTGGAGAATGAGAAGATCAAAGCAAAGCTATTTGAACGGCAAAGAACTCGAACCAGTTTAAGAATAATTAAGAAACCCACGGCCAACGGTATTGCAAAGGGATATAGAGGGTAAGAGCAAGCCCTCGAAGTGGGAAGCAAAGAGGACCAGGGAATGAAATAAAGAAATAGCTCAATGAAACAAACCGTCCTTTTTCGTGCATTCTCCAGTCTGTAACACATTGTAGGCGTAAGTGTTTCCACCTGCATTTCTGGAGTTGCTGGAATTGCTTAGCTTGTCAGGCTTTTGATGGTTGGCTTTGCGGAGGATGACGTAGTTCTAGAGGCGAAGGGAATTGGAAACGGGGACATCCTTCAACTTCAACCATTGTGATTAGCTACAGTACTCAATTAAGGTATCAGGTATCAGCAGGTATCAGCAGGTATCAGGTATCAGATATAAGATGCTATAAAATGGAGAACAATGCTTCTGCCTCGATTGGAACCTGTGAAGCGTTGCAAGTGTTTTAAGTCAGATCCGGGCATGGTAAAGCAACCGAGACTTTGAGTCCTGCGTTTTGGAGCGAGGCTGTGATGCTTCTGAGTGTCCTGGCACTGGATGGACCTTCTGCAGCTCTCCTTCCCAGCTCAAAGGCCAAGCGGCCAAGCCATGCAATGCATTGCCGCATTGCACGTTTTGTTATGACGCATTCTTGACAACTTCACGCATTATGCGAACACGAATTACAATGAATTACACATCGATGCAAAGTGGCAAAATCTATGTGGATCAGAGTCATTTGAAGGGGATAACGGGATGACTAGTGAATTGAGGACTATCAAGCACTCTGAGAGCGATGCAAAATGCCAAGAAACCAAACACAGCTGTTTGTTTGCGAGGTGATTGGATTGTTGCCAGACCTTCTTGCTGCAAAGTCCGGAGATAATGAAATTTTGGCCTGGCACCAAGCACAGTTTCACCAACAATTGTGTTAAGTGGAGCATGTGAGGGCGGAGCAGTTCTTGCGGTTCTTGCACTTTGTGCAGTATTAAAATCGGTTCTTGGCCGGCTTATTCAATCCCCTTTTCTGATACCGAAAAGGCGCTTGGCATTTGTTTTCTTGTCATGAGGTAGGATTTTTTGTGGCCAAACTGGCCGAACACATCGCATTGCGCGACCTCCAACCATTCATTTTACGCTCCTTGCCAACCTTGATCCTGTCACATGCTTTGAGCGATGCAGCCATGTCCATTTGTAATCATCTCTGGAAAGCGGAAGGCGATCTGATAAGCTGATAGGCTTGCTCGTACCAGGGTCGTTGAAGATGCAGAAAAGGGAGTAGTTTCTGACTCAGACTCCTGATTTGATTTTTTCCTTGCGGCGCATGCAACAGTGAACAGAAAATTGCTTTGCCCACTTCATGGCAGGAAAGATTTTGGTTTGCTAAGTGCTAAATTCAGAGTTTCTGCATGCTGCGGAATTCATGCCTTCTCAGCATCCTCCTTATCGTCGCAGTTCGTCATCGTGTATCTTGCCGTGCACGACTCTTCTTGACTGGTTTTGTCTCACCATGCCGTCCCACTTTTGCAACTTTGTATTTGGTTCTGTTTGGCGAGCAAAAGGTCTATCTTTGTTTGTTTATGATGTTATGTCAAGTTATGTCTACGTTTGTTTGCCGTTTGCCAAACTCAGGTCCAGCTGCTTTTCTTGGTTCAATGCCTTCTGATGTCTGACGAGACGTGGGATGTGTTTCACTCGGCTGACAGAATTGTTGACAGAAAGGTTGATATAGCTGCAATTCAAAGCAAGTACTGACCTGCTCTGACACGGGTCTATTGCTGTCACTTTGAGGTTCTTTTGCAAGAAACTGATGTTCCTCTTCACGTCATGGACGCCGAGTCAAGTGTAAGATTTGCCCTGCAATCCGTTGTATCATTTGTACCTTTGCAGCTTCACTCCGCTCCGCAAGCCATCCAGGATTTGCTAGCTTCTCCTCAGGCAGCTCTTGGCGAAGGGACAGAAAAACGCAGGGAAATTGGAACATACTTCATCATAATTATATACAGTACTGTATATATGGTATGAACTATACATGTATGTATATATATATGATATATATGTATATATATATACATGATACGTATTTAGTTATTGCAATTTTCAGTGTGATTGTTGCTATTTCATGTCACCTTCTCTCTCAATATGTATAGTAATTATGCTGCCATTCATTCTGATATCATATTGTCCTATTGCATCTCATGATATCTCATGATATGTCATGTTTCATTCCTTGCGCTGTCTGATGTGTTCATTTTGCATCAGTTTTGCTTCAGTTTCTCGAGGCCAAGGAAGCCATGGACCTTTTAGACCTTATCGTGGCAGTGCCGACCTCGTTGCGCTTTGCGCCTGCGTCGTGTTGCTTGCGTTGTATGTGTTTGTTAGGTTTTTCTATCCATGTAGTACGTTTTGCAGCTTTTCTACCTTTGGTACATTGAGTATCCTCGTGTACCTTGAGTTAATGTATTCCTTTCAGTACGTTTAGTACGGTTAGTGCATTGAGTTCCTTTAATACATTTCGCACCTTTTGTAGCTTTGTATGTTTATGTGTGCTTAGTATCTTTAGCCTCTATACTTGCCTGGTTTCTCTAGTGCCTCTAGTATGTGAGTGAGAGTCTGGCTGGTGCTTGCAGCAGGGAATGAATCCCACGTATGCCCTTACATGAACATATTCCACATAAGTTATCCATTATAAAACCATGTAAATCATGAATAAAGGTGGTGATTCGGTGATGTTACGATGTTGTTAGCCTGTGATTTCGTGAACTTTAAAGCGGAGCTGCGCCGCGCTGAGGTGGAATCGCATTACGATGAGCCTTTGTGGACTCGGCGCATCCAGGAAAAGCGTGCAAGATTTGTTTATTTATCTTTTCTCCGTTCTTCTTTGATTCATTTGTTTCAAACAAAAGCTTTAACGCTTAAAGATTCAACGCGATTTACAAAGCTTTGCAATCCTCGTTCAACTTGGTGACAGGAGTGCAAATTCAAGTTACACAACCAAGAGCCCATGCCTGAGACAGGGCTTCCAGAGCTTTTCTAGGAGTCCCTTTTGTTCTAAAGGCTGCATGTTGAGGTGTCTCAGAGAATTGAAAGCGTTGATCTCATATGTTCCTTGGCTTGTTTGAAAAAAGCTGGTGACCGTTCATTCAAGGTGGCTTGCTGCGTGCAATGGCCAGGACTGTGAGAAGAGTTTATGTGAGTTGTAGAATGTCACTGAGATTCGGTGACATTTGGAGCCTTGAGATCTGCAACTCTTGAGGATGAGCGTTCCTTTTCTGATACATCAAAGCATTCCATGAATTCAGGCACGGCAAGAGTATGCAAGAGTTGAATCAACGCCGTGACACCGGTGCTTTGGCAGGCTTGGACACCATGCAAAATACGCAAGATTCTCGCAAAGAAGAGAAGAAACGACGCAAGTGGGGAAGGCCGGGAAGGCAGGTTTGCAGTTTTCGAAACACGTACTAATCAGAGGTTCACTTGACAGGAGCAGTATGGAATATATTGAATGCCATAGAATATTGTGGAATGCCGGAATGGTGGAATGGCCTTGTGACCTGTTATAAGTAGCTCGCTGCTCTCCATTCACAGTCGCCCAGGTGAACTCACGGCTTTTGACGCGCTGTGTCACAGGAGAGGTTTGCCCACTGTGTCATAGACCTCTCTAGCTCTCCAGTATTCTTTGTTCCGTTGAATCATGCAATGCATGTAAGTGGTCTATATTATTCTATTATGTCATGTTTCTATACTTTGTACATATACATTGCATATATTCTGTATGTATCATAAAGATATAGATACTGTATATATGATATATGTAGAGAGAGAGAGAGAGAGTGTAAATGTACATATGAATAATACGCCCCAGAATATGGCACAATTGTCAAGAGAGACTTGAGAGCTTTAAGCAAGCTTTCATGATTTGCGGACTGCGCCTAGCAGCTGTTCCCAGGACACAGCGCTTTTGGGGGAAGTGCTTCCGCGCCCTTTATGATTCTCAGCCTTTTCTGCGTGCTCCAAAGGGCACCAGCTAAGCCCATGCTACGGTAAACACATGTAAACATTCGTTATTTTTCACGATCTGAAACAGATCTTTGCCAACGTGAAGTGAAGATGCGCTTCACCAAACCTTTCTTTGCACAGGAGCACATGAGCAGCCGGTCACCTGTTACGTATAATTTTCAAACAAATTTCCTTCTTGTTTTACAATGCTTTAGAGTCGTCTTAGCTGAGCCTCAGTCCGCTAGAACTCGGTTCCGCTCATGCACAGTCTTCGCTCCCACGTTGAGTAAATGTGTACACTGCAAGAACTGCAGACGTTTCATTTCAATTCATTTCAGGCTCTTAGGAAAGGCAAGAAGCCTAGAAGCCTCGTAGCCTTGTTCGGGCATTGAACGCCTTGAGGGCCAGGCTTCTCAGGACGCAACGGTTGCAAAAAGCACGATACAAATATGTGAAACGGAGAATGACACTTCAGATGGTTCCAAACAGTGCAGGGAAGGTATGCAGGCGCTTAGGAGGTGGATCTTTGATGGTGTACATCTTTCACATCTTTCCTAGATCCTGGGTGTTGTGGATGCAAGCTGCACCGACATGAGGTTCTTCGAAGCTTCATCGCTAGGAACAATTTGAAGGAAAGGAATGAACACCCGCTTAAAGGCTTAGCTGTTGCGACTTTTCCTGGGCAAGGCGGCAAGGCATGTCACACAAATTCACACGACGCTTTTTTGCACTCCCCAGTATTTAGAGGGCTGTCAATGAGAGGGCAGAGTTGGGAAGATGACTGGAAGCTTTTGAAGCTTTTGAAGCTTTCGATTCTGAGCATGGACTGATATGGACTGATTCTGAGTTGGAAACATCTGCTTCTTGGCTTCCTATCTCGCACGAAGTGTGAACACCAAAGACAGAAAGATTGCAGGAGCCAAGGAGCATGAAAGAACATTTGAAGGAACATGTGAAGACCAAAGAAGACCAATACAGAGAATTCAGACAATTCAAGAGAGTGCAATTTCAATAGATTTTGATTTAACATATGACACATATTTAGCGAATATGATTTTCAATTGAAAAATACCAACATGGATACTTGCTTCATCATATGATGAACATATTTCAAGGAACGTTTAACATATTATCCAACGATTTTCAATGTTTTCCATGCGAATGCCTCCATGATGCAGCTGAAGGAGGACCCAAGTTTTCTTCCACGTGTACGTGTTGCATTGAGCTTCTGCATCGAGCATCAACGAGTCGAAAAATAAACCTTTTGCGTAATTCGGTGTTCAAAGTTAGTGATTGCTGATTGGTGGTTAATGTTTCACAGTAGGAATCCCTTTCACACGGGTTTACTGTAGTATGAATTCACGATTCGAAGACACCTACTATAGGCATATACAGTCTATACATGGTCTTTGTTTTGACTCACACATGCAGTCAGGTGAAAGGTTGCACATAAGCAAAGTCTTTAAAGTAAATTTGTTTACACTTTGTCTACACTGGACACACATTGCCTGTGCTTCACCTGTGAACTTTGATCGGGCCTGCGCAGGAGCTTTTGCCGCCATGGCTGAAGACCGACGACTTGCAGGCACCGTATGGCCCCGTATGGCAGGTTGTAGAAAGGCTTTCGTTTTGCTTCGTTTTGCTTGTGGAAGTTGTCCAGGACACCTCTTTGGTTTTTCTCTCTGAGCTTCTTTTGTCACCTGTTTTGTTGAATGACAAAAAAGGACACAATCAGATCATTTTTTATTGCTTGTCAACATGCTTTTTCTGAACATCCTTAATCAATCATTTTTGCATCGACTCTCCGATTTATGAAGAGATGACCAAGGTGCGGACACCTATGAAGCTACCGCGCATACCCCAAGCGCCACCGCTGCCGAATACATCCTGGGTTTGAGCCTTGGGTTTGTTGACAATACAATAGCAATGTCTGAGTCTAAGGATCATAATCCAAGGAAGTTTAGATCAGAAATTTCCGAGTTACGGAGATTTAAACATGCAAAGAATTCAGTGAAGTAACAGCTCAGTAAAGTAACAGCTCAGTAAAGTAACAGTTCAGTAAAGCAGCAGTTCAGTAAAGTAACGGCTCAATAAAGTAACGGTTCAAAAAAGGAACAGCTCAGTAAAGTAACAGTTCAATAAAGTAACAGCTCAGCAAAGTAACAGTTCAGTAAAGTAGCCGCTCAGTAAAGTAACAGTTCAGAAAAAGTAACAGTTCAGCAAAGTAACAGCTCAGCAAAGTAACAGTTCAGTAAAGTAACAGTTCAGTAAAGTAACAGCTCAGTAAAGTAACAGCTCAGTAAAGTAACATTTCAGTAAAGCAGCAGTTGAGTAAAGTAACAGCTCAGTAAAGTAACAGTTCAGAAAGGAAACAGCTTAATAAAGTAACTCTTCAGTAAAGTAACAGCTCAGGAAAGTAACAGTTCAAGAAAGTAACAGCTCAGCAAAGTAACAGTTCAGGAAAGTAGCCGCTCAGCAAAGTAACAGTTCAGTAAAGTAACAGTTCAGTAAAGTAACAGTTCAGTAAAGTAACAGCTCAGCAAAGAAACATGTCAGTAAAGTAACAGTTCAGTAAAGTAACGGTTCAGTAAAGTAACAGCTCAGCAAAGTAACAGTTCAGCAAAGCAACAATTCAGTAAAGTAACAGCTCAGTGAAATAACAGTTCAGTAAAGCAACAGTTCGTGGCAGGAGCAGCATTTGGTGATGTTGCAGTGTCATTTTTCGTGGCAGGCGCAGCATTTGGTGATGTTGCAGTGTCACTTTTCCTGGCAGGGGCAGCATTTGGTGACATTTGGGTAGATAGCCGGAGCGCGAAACGTTGTAATTTTCATTACAAAATGCGTCTCCAAAGCGCGACAAGTAACCTCGGCGAACGGGCGGGTGACATGGTCAGATCATGGTCGGATCGGCCGCGCATTGTCAATGACGCTTCAACCGTTTTCGGCAAATTCTCCTAGATTTGGGAGTGCAATTCTGGGTGACAGGCGCAGTATTTGGTGAGGATGGAGGGTGTTGCCTGTTGCTCCGCGCATTGTAAATAACATTTCATATGTGATGCGGATCAATCATGAGGTTAATTTTGCGTGGCAGGCGCAGTCTTTGGTGAAGTTGCGGTGTCACTTTTCGTGGCANGCAGGCGCAGCATTTGGTGATGTTGCAGTGTCACTTTTTCTGGCAGGCGCAGCATTTGGTGATGTTGCAGTGTCACTTTTCGTGGCAGGCACCGCATTTTTTTGGTAAATGGGTAGATAGCCGGACCATGGTCGGATCGGCCGCGCGTTGTAAATGACGCATTTTGCCTGGCAGGCGCAGTATTTGGTGAGGTTGGAGGATGACTCTTGTTGCTCCGTGCATTGTAAATGACGTTTCATATGTGATGCGGATCAATCATGAGACTTATTTTGCGTGGGAGGGGCAGTATTTGGTGAGGATGGAGGGTGTTGCCTGTTGCTCCGCGCATTGTAAATAACATTTCAAATGTGATGCGGATCAATCATGAGATTCATTTTGCGTGGCAGGCGCAGTATTTGGTGAAGTTGAAGAATGACTCTTGTTGTTCCGCGCATTGTAAATGACGTCTCAGATGTGTCAAGGATCGAGCATGAGTGCTACATTGTAGTACTTGAGTAGTGCGTTGTATTACAGACTAGTACTGGAGTAGTACTTTGTAGTACAGAGTAGTTCTGGAGTAGTACATTGTAGTCCTGGAGTAGTACTTTGTAGTACAGAGTAGTACGGGAGTTGTTCTTTTGTAGTGCAGAGTAGAGTAGTACTGGAGTTGTACTTTGTAGTACAGAGCAGTACTGGAGTAGTACTTTGTAGTACTAGAGTAGTACTGTGTAGTACAGAGTAGTACTGAGTAGTACTGGAGTAGTACAGTGTAGTACAGAGTAGTACTGGAGTAGTACTTTGTGGTACAGGGGTAGTACTTTGTAGTGCAGAGTAGTGCTGGAGTAGTACTTTGTAGTGCATAGTATTACGTAGTAGCACATTGTACTACGGAGTAGTACTGGAGTAGAACGTTGTAGTACTGGAGTAGTACTTTGCAGGGCACAACACATAACATTTCATCACCATGACCCCGCATTGCATCACGTGACATGACACGGCACAAGCAATCACATCGCATCAAACGACATGACATGACACGACATGACACGTCGCAACTTACCAGTAGTACTCACCACGGCACCTGACAACCAACCACATTACTTCATCTCGCCCCGCAAACAACTTCATGACATCAAAGCAGGTCACATCACCACCATGTAACAGCAGAAGGGCAGCAAAAGCAAAGAAATGGCCGGTTTGGGCATTGCGCTGGTCGGTCGCCTTGCGCACATTCTATAGGCAAATTCTTTCTTTGCTATATTAGTTCTTTTCCTTTTGGAAACTTCCGCCCCCGGCTTGCCCGGCTCTACTTGTATATTGAATATATTGCTTTGAATTGTTTTTGAGATATCTTCTGAACATGGAAGTGTTGAATGCACGGCACACATTTTGGGGTGCTTCAGTTGCTTGGAGCTTTTGTGTCAGATGCTGATCATCGAAGAGCGACGTCGGGCTGACGAAGAGCGGCTGGGACCAAAGGTCAGATACCTCAGTTCATCTCTCGAGACCACACCACAGAGCGGAATCGGAGGGCACAGGTAGGACCACTGTCGGCAAAGGACGCAGCTGCGAGAAATAGCACGAAACAGCATCTTTTTGCATTCTCTCAAATTCTAAAGCATTCAGTATGGGTTTTGCCTATAGCTTTTGTATGAACATGGTTTTGTCAAATTGTAGCTGTGGGTCTGACGTCATGATTTTGCTGCGATGCGTGTAAACTTGGCTTCTGCCTCTTGTGCTCGCGAGTTTGATGCTTCAATTGGCCTGGCTCAACACAATGTCCATCAGAGTTGGCGTGCTTGGGACTTTCGCAAGTAGTGCCCACTGGCTGTCATGAGCTTCGTTCTCTGCCGGAGTATTTGCTGAATTTCGCTCTCTACAGTAGATTTCTGATCAAAAGAGATCCGGAACGGAGCCCTTCTGCTGTTGTACCGTTGCGGCCGTGTTGGCGTGTGCTGGGGCCGCTTCTGATAGGATAGGAGCATGTCCATTGCTGATCCAGACTGTGACTCTCACGCGTCAGAGTCACCCCACGCACAGACATCTCAAATTGTACTACTGCAATGATTTTGAGATTTTAGTAAGGGTAGTTTTTTCGTGTTTTTTCCTATTTGTTTTGATGTTCGTGTGGATCCCCTCAAGCTATCTGAGGCAGATTACCCAAAGCCACGCACCAAATTGCGCGGCCGTTCTCCAAAGGTGTGCAGACCTTAAAGCTGGGCGATCTTCGCCGTTCTGCTGTCCAAAAGCACCAAGATATGCAGAATTTTAAGAGTGCCAAGTTCAGGCTTTTGGAGCCTTGTTGCTTTTAGATCAATGAATAGATTTTATTTTGGAATTTGAATCTTGAAGACGCAGCAAGAGGAGCAGGAGAGAGGAGGATGACATTGGGGAGGTCAGAGTTCGATGTAAGGACACATTTTCGTGCTGAAAAATAAAAGAACCTTAGCCACATCCACAGGTGCAAGCTTGCACTTGCGCTTGAATGGATGGATTCCGTCTGAAAGATTCTTGCTTTGTCTTTGGTTGAATTGTCAGGCAGAGCCCTTCCGATTATTCCGTAGATGATGGTAGAGCATTGCTGCTACTGCTGCTCGTTGATTGTTGTTTGCTGTTTGTACGTCGGCTTCTTGTTGGTGGGTTTTTGTTCATCTGCTGTTGCTGCAGTTGCAGTGCCCGTGGTGCTGGTGGCTGGTGGCCGGTGGCCGGTGGCCGGTGGCCGGTGGACGGTGGTCGTTGTCGTTGTCGTTGTCGTTGTCGTTGTCGTTGTCGTTGTCGTTGTTGTTGTTGTTATTGTTGTTGTTGTTGTTGTTGTTGTTGTTGTCGTTGTCGTTGTCGTTGTCGTTGTCGTTGTCGTTGTCGTTGTCGTTGTCGTTGTCGTTGTCGTTGTCGTTGTCGTTGTCGTTGTCGTTGTTGTTGTTGTTTGTTGTTGTTGTTGTTGTTGTTGTTGTTGTTGTTGTTGTTGTCGTCGTGTTGTTGTTGTGTCGTGTTGTCGTTCGTTGTCGTTGTCGTCGTTCGTTGTCGTTGTCTTCTTGTTTCGGTCGTTCGTTTCGTTTTGTTTCGTTTGTTNGTGTCGTTGTCGTGTCGTGTCGTTGTGTTGTCGTTGTGTTGTCGTGTTGTGTTGTTGTTGTGTTGTGTGTTGTGTTGTCGTTGTCGTTGTCGTTGTCGTTGTCGTTGTCGTTGTCGTTGTCGTTGTCGTTGTCGTTGTCGTTGTCGTTGTCGTTGTCGTTGTCGTTGTTGTTGTGTTTGTTGTTGTTGTTGTTGTTGTTGTTGTTGTTGTTGTTGTTGTCGTCGCTGTTGGTCTTGCTGTTGCTCTTGCTGTTGCTCTTGCTGTTGCTCTTGCTCTTGCTGTTTCTGTTTGTTTTGTTTGGTTTCTTTGTTTCTCTGTTTTCTTTGTTTCTTTGTTAGTTAGGTAGTTAGCTCAGGTAGGTGGTTTGGCCGGCAGTTCGTTCGTTCGTTCTTTCGCTAATTAGCTACTTGTAGTTACTTAGTTGGTTAGTTGGTTAGGTAGTTGGCAGCTTGACTGTGTTGCGCGCTTGGTTGGTTGCTTGGTCATTCCAGGTCGGATGTAGGTCACGGGACCGTCAGCGACTGTTACTGCTAGCATTTGCTTAGCCATGGAACGCACCAAGCGATATACCTGGAAACAGAAGCATCCAAGCGAGCAGAACCCAGAATTTATTTCATTGAAGCCTCAACAGAATCAAGAATGAACACTGTCCAATTGAGAAGCCTTAGAGATAAATAGAATCCTGAAGATGGAAACAACATATTCAACAGAAGGAATGTGAACGAATTGTACCGCGCAAATCAGAGAAGGTAGGGGAAGGAACAGCAATCCCATTGAGCGAAGTGTTGAAGCAGAAACAGCTCGAAGTGGGGCATGGCGGGAAGAGTCAGCACCGAGTTGCTTCACCTGGACAAACCATGAAAGCATGTCACATGAGACCTTTATCCAGGCAATTTTTAAACCGCATTGCACAAGGCACAAGCAGAATCTGTTTGTCAACAAGAAATTGGAAATGGGTCAAGACGATCAGCGTCAGCATAACAGACATACTATCCTGTTCCTTTTCCCTGTCGTAGTTGCGTCCAATAGACTGCTATACTATAAGAGCCACAACATATTATGTCGGTTATATTGTATTTATCCTACTGTTTGAGACTTTTTTTGAGGAACTCCCCTCCAAAAGACCTTGCAAGTGTATAGATTGAGATAGCCAAGCTCAGCATTTGAATCAAACTGACATCCTTTTGACTTCCGAATTTAGATCTACTCGTTAGGTTCTGGTTATTGACGGCTATCGTGTGCCTACCAGCGGCTTTGAACTGAAGGCCTCAGACAACTGAAGATTGGCCCCGCGAGGCAAATTTAAGAGGGTGACAGGAGTCCTGGAAAGCTTGATTTGAAGTGCGAGCATTGCAAGCAGCTTTCCAGTCAAACTGACATGGTGGCAGAGAATTTGCTTGGATTTACCTGATCAATGAAGCAGGCCTCCACCCTCGACAAAAGGGCTCTTGCAAGACTCTTGCATGATTTGAAGGACGTGCTCTCTCCAAGTCTTCGAGTGCTGTAGAACCAAGTCATCTAGTCATCGCTAGTCATCTACAACTTTTCGCTTCTGTTTTTGCGGCTGTGAAAACTCAGTAGGAGCGCTTGGCAAGAGAGCAGCAGAGAACTTTAGCAGCTAAGGAACGGCTTCGAAAGTGATACAAAAACACCGTTGATCACTAACAAACAATCACAAACCTATGTTTTACATTTACATTTTGGACGTAGCCCAGTAAAGGCATTCATTTCTCTGCCACTTGTTGTGAAAACATTTTCAACTTCCTCCAAATCATTTGCTGCGTGAAGTCTTCGTTCCATGGCTTCCTTGCGAGGCTCGGGTGGCCGAAGCTCGTCAGAGGCGAAGCATTTCTTTTTGATTCTTTTTGTATTTGATATTTGCATTTCTTCATTGACACTCGACGTTCGTTCACACGCATTGCTTTCTTCGACTTGTATGTCAATCAGTGTGCGTTCGGGATGGCCTAGGCCCAAGCCTTTTGCCAACTTATAGGGCCTATAGGGAAAAGAAAAACCGATGTTCAACGAAAAGGCAAAGCGCACTTGACCCTGTGTATCAGTCAATCTGAATTTCCTTACTGTTCCGCCTTCTGACTTAGCGGGGTTCGGCATTCTCTTGCATCTTTAAAGAGACTACCTTATGTTGATGTATGCCCACAATCGCTGTCACTGAATGAAGTGTTCTGTTTGATGGCTTTTCCATTTTTACCCTCGCATTTTGCTGTTGTCATTCTTTGGCATTGCGTGCAACATGGATCTCGACAACCAACAGCATCAACTGATGAAACACTAAGCACCAAAGGCTGCTTATTGAATTCTCATTTGTGAACATATTTTTTTCCTATTTCTTTCTGATTGTCGCCACTGAGGACTGTTCAAATCAGCATACACTTTCCAAGAGAGATGCCATTTAAAGAGAACTGGAAGAGAATTGCATGTGAGACGAGATATTTTCCTTTGTGAAGAGCAGACACACCTGGAAGAGAAGAGGAGAAGGGAAATGTTTTTGAAAAAGGAATGCGCATTTTAGGAGTATATGAACAAGAGCATATCTGTTCAGATGTATTCTATTTTCTTTGAGAAAAAGTCATTCTGGTTGTATATTTAGATCTCTTTCTGAAGTATGGAAACACATGCAATGCAAAAGCGTGCCATTAGGAAAGGATGTACCAACCAACAGTTTCGTGTCACCTGAACAGTGCAAAAACACATGAAGATTCATTCAGTGAAGGATGGCCTTGGATTTGCAAAATTTTATATGTTATCCGTCCCACAATCATTGCGTGGCAACCACGCAACCTTTTGCGAGACAAGGAAAGGACAGGAACCAACAGAGCAAAAGAGGAAACGGCACTGAAGCACCAGCAGAACCGCCCAGGGATGTGTAGGTTTCAAGTGTCCTGAAGTATTTTCGGTTATTTGCCCGTGTCTTGCTTGAAACTTGTGAGAGGAAAACTGCAATTTTGCAAGACAAGTTGCAGAAAGGCGTCGCAGCCCCGGGTCAGCAATGCAGACAAAACCTTGCTTGACTGTTCCGCAGATGTGGAGCGACAAGGGACTTGTGTTTTCGTTGTCAAAGTCAGTAGACAAAACGCGCAGTGCCAATTCCAAAATATTGATAGAGATGGTTGACAGTCTAATACCTCTTGATTCCAAGTCAAAGTGGAGAATCCGTCAAGATGAAGCAAGCAGCATGCAGCATGGGGAGTCCTGACAAATGCTGCGCATCTTAAGACACCTTAAAGTTGCTCTCAGGACAAAGCTTTGTCTCGCGAGGAGAGGGGAATGGGAGACGCATAAGTAGGGTCAGGTTGAATGAAGGGCAAGGAGATCTACTTGCCACTGGCTGACTCAAGCATGAACATGATTCTATCATCACCTGTCGCAAGTTGGTTGCATTCATGGAATGCACCGAGCCTTTTTCTGTGGCACCTTGAATGCTAGGGTGCCTTTGCTTCAGCGCCTGCTCTGAGAACCAAGAAATTGGAAGGCACAATGCGTACTTGAACAGTGTGACTTGACGAACTCGCAGTCGACGCTGAAAAGAAAAGGGCCGACTCGATTGTGGCAACTTCAAGTCAAAACCACACAGACTTGTCAGGCTAAAGCTGACTGGACAAGGCGCAGCCACCAGTTCGGGATGGATTCTCAAAAAGTACGAACTCAAAATTGATTTCAATTCAAAGTCTACTGACAGCATCCTTGTCTGTAATCCATAGGTTGCATAGGCCTTTGGTGTTCTTGCACTCTCACTTACACCATGTGTGCCTCATGGCTTCGATTTGCACATCATGTTTTGCTTTGGTAACCCTTCCCCTGTCTTTCGCAATCTCTGATCATCTTTGATCTTTATGCTTCAAAGCTTCATCAACTGCATCGTGCCTGTCGTGCCTGGCATGTCTTTCATGCCTTCCACAAGTCTTTTGAGATGCGTTTTTCAAAAGCGACTCACGCTTTGGATTGTGCCTGCCCCCGCATACTTTGCGCACAGCCTTTGAACCGCCCCAAACTCTTCAAGAATTCTTCGGGCTGAGCTGAATCTGAGTGCCTTGTTTGTCGTACCTCTGTCCTGCAAAGCATCTTTCCCGCCATGAACAATCATGTTATATATCCAATGTATATATAATATATATGATTGTACGCATATGAGTAAAAGATATAGTAAATCAATATAATATAATAATACATGTATGATATGGTGTATGAAAAAACAAAAGCAAGTCTTAGATGTAAAAGTATTGAAAATTGCAAAGTGCAGGGCACTGCTTTGCTCACGACGCAAGAGCTTGGAGTCAAACGCAAGGCAATGCGCTTCAGTCACACAGCTTCAATCATTTCTTTATGGACCGGAAAATGGCCAAAGCCTGATCATGTGAGCGACAAAATGAGGTGACGGGCACAGCGGTTTGGATTTCTGCGGTTGGCGTCTTTCTCATTGAATAAAGATGTGAAAAGTTAAAGCGGTCAACGATGCGTATTACGAGCTCCATCACCGTGCAGTGAATCAGCTTGGCTTTCTTTTGCGTTTGCCAAGCCTAACTTTCTTCAATCCACTTCTTCTGCTCAAGCTTTCAGTCCTTGTTTCTCACATCCTGCGGCTCAAGCACGGTTCAAACGTATTTAAATACATTTGGTATTTGGTTAGTTTCTAGCTCTCTTTGGATTCTCTTGATCTTTTTTTACCTCTGACAGATTTCAGCTGTTTTCACAACCTTGTTGTGGCTTGGCCTGAATATATTGTTCCATGCCAAGGCCTGCCTGGAGTCAGTTGACCCGCTCCCCGAAGACTTTGGCTGTGTTGGTTTTGGTTGTCGTTGGTCATAGCCTGGAAAAGAGCATTCATTTCGAATTTAGCTACAAATTGCGATTCTTGATTTTTGAAACTTGTTATTTGTCTCATTGACTGAGTCTGCATCCTGAGTTTGAAGTTGAAGCGCATGTGGAAAGGGCAGCCCAGAAGGTTTCACATTCTTTCCCAAGCAAGCTCTCCAAGAGGGCCCTCAAAGAGGGCCTATAGTATCTTTGTTCCTGCCAAGGCTGAGTTTACACAAGCTACACGAGCCTGTGGTTTGGAAAAAACTGGTGCAGTGCAAAATTGAGAACTATAATTCAAGAGTTAACGCACCCACCGTCCCATTTTGGGTTTCTACAGGGTAGTTTCTGTATCATGCTCAATCCGTATAAGTTGTTAGCATCTAAATAGTTTATATAACTATTCGCTTTGTTTTTATCATAATCACTCCCCATATACTTATTGTTTGCTTCTACTTTCTTGCAGGTTGTTTGTGTCATTATTGCCCGCCGCTTTTCTCAAGTACTGTCCTTTCCTTGTCTCATCAACCCAGGTCCACCTTGAATTAGCTGTACTACACCTAAATTTAGCCGTCGCACCAAACCATGGGTGAGAGCTAGCGCCCTTGGAGGGTCTCCTCGCTTCGGCCATAACATCTTTGCTTCGAGAAGATTTCTACACAGACTTTGTTCAATCTATGTCTTGGCAGGTCCTTCTTTGAAGCCAAGCTTTTCATTCGTTCCTTTTCCATTCCCCTCTCCCTTTTTGCCGGTTTTGTTTCTCTCGCCTTTTGTGAGATTAATCATCATGCCTCTACATTTTTGCAATACCTTTCAGCAGCACTCTGCCACAACATTTCCTGGCAGCTTCCTCCCAAAGAACTTGGCCAGAACGGTTCCGGGGCACACCAAGTCCATTTTGATGTGTGAGAGACAAGGGGCCAGAATGGAATGGAGATGCAGTGACAAACCAAGCACCAAGCACATCTTAGTAACAGTAACAACAACACCACCACCAACAACAACGACAATCGTGGATTTCGGATTTAACACAGAAGTAAAGTGGTAACATTGCATGAGAACTGCAAACAATGACAACTATTCTGACTAAACCACTACTAAGAATCTGATCTTATGAAGCATTGATAACAGATAAACGGATTAGTTCAGGAATTTCTTGGATAAGCATTTGTATGTTTATACTTGGTTGGTTGTTGTGCCCTGATAATTTTGAGATATAACGACCTTGCATTGGCTGCGCGACATATACCTTTTAGTCATCGAAGCAAGCTATGAATGAATGAGATTTCTCTTGTATTTTTCTATTCTCCTTTCCCTTTTTGCCGGTTTTGTTTCTCTCGCCTTTTGTGAGATTATCATGCCTCTACATTTTTGCAATACCTTTCAGCAGCACTCTGCCCAAACATTTCCTGGCAGCTTCCTCCCAAAGAACTTGGCCAGAACGGTTCCGGGGCACACCAAGTCCATTTTGATGTGTGAGAGACAAGGGGCCAGAATGGAATGGAGATGCAGGAACACACCAAGCACATATACAACAACACCACCACCAACAACAACGACAATAGTGGAGCTCCGATTTAACACACAAGCCCAGGATTAACATCGCATCAGAACTGCAAACAGTAAAAACTACTCTGATTGACTACTAGGAATCTGATGTTATGATACATTGACAATGGATAAACGGATGAGCTTAGGAATTTAGGGTTTAGGGTTTAGGGTTGGTTGTCGTTCAAAATGGCCTATATAAGCTTCTTCAGAAAGAAAACGGTCTACACAACATTGCTCAAGTTTCAGAAGGAAAAAGGGGCATACAGCTCAAGTTTCACAAGATATGGCTCAAGTGTTAGAAGTAAAAAGTATTCAAAACAAACAGTTGCATTACAGCTCTAGTTTCAGAAGTAGAAAGTGTATATGTACAGCTTTTTTCTTTTCAAACCTGAGCTGTATAGCGTGTTTCATTTGCATTCGAGCTGTGTACACCTTTTCCCTTCAAAACTTGAACAGTGTCAGCTTTTTCCTTCCGTATCTTGAGCTGTACAAGCTTGCTTCTGAAATTGTTGGGATGTATATATATATATATATGCATATATTTGTTTTGCCTTTTGAAACTTGAGATTCATACACCTTTTTGCTTCTGAAATTGTATTTTTAGAACTAGTAACTATAAACGACTCCTGACCTTTAAAAGCTTCAGTTGTATATCTTCTTCTTGCCTTGTGACTTTGAGTTGTGAAACTCCCGGTCTTTTGGAACTTGAGGGATTTGCCTACAATCGAAAATGCAGATTGAATTTAAAATTCGAGATTTTGATTAAAGAAGGGTTAAGTTGAAATTAAGTTAAGTCAAACGTGTGTCTTCATTTGTTTATTTCGTTTGTTGGTTGTTGGCTTGGTGTTGTTGGATTTTGATTGAGTTTATATTGGCATTGGGGGCCGGTGTACTAGTTGGCAAGTTTAGGTAAGTTAGCGATATTTTTGGGCACCCCCTGCTCACATTAACAATCTGTTTCGCTAGAAGTTGGGCACAAAAGGCAGCGTTTGCTGGCCCTGTGAGCTTCGCGCGCACCCAACTTAATTGGAGACAGTTTTGGGGGCAGATTTCGCGGTTGGTCGAAAGGTAAAAGCCCAATGACCCATGGAAACTTGCGTAGACCTCTTTCTTGGCAGCGCCCTAGTAGAAGCATTCTCGCGGCCTGAGCGCCTTCGTAGAGAATTGCTTCGCGGCCACGTCCATGATCGAGAGCGCCTGTCGTGGGCCGTCTGCGTTCGTCGAAGTGGAGAGGGGAAATAAATCCTGGGGCGAGTGAGCTTGGTCGGTCCTTTTGTGAGTGGGTTTAAAAAGTAGAACAGGACGCGCTTGCGTAAGCTTGCCAACTGGTTGTGTTGCTTGTTTGGGTTGGTTGTCGTTTGTTTGTGGGTTGGTTTGTTTGTT
>DF244077.1:0-31121 GCA_000507305.1 Breviolum minutum Mf 1.05b.01 | reverse complement strand
GTAATAAGATTTTTTCCCAAAAAATTGTTTGGAAAATTGATTGGAAAATTGGATGGAAAATTTGTTGGAAAATTTGGATGGAAAATTTGTTGGAAATGTTGAGTGGAAATGTTGAGTGGAAATGTTGGCTGGAAAATTGGGTGGAAATGTTGGGTGGAAATGTTGGGTGGAAAATTGGGTGGAAATGTTGGGTGGAAATGTTGGGTGGAAATGTTGGTTGAAAATTTGGGTGGAAAAAATGTTGGTTAATGGTTGTGAAATTATTGGGGAAAAAATCGTGGCAACCAACCTACCCCTAAGGCTATCCACTACTATATAATATATGGGTTGTGTATGATTGTGTATGTAGTTTTGATATTATTTTGATGTAATTTTGATTTTATGTTGATGTTTTTTTTGTGTATACTCAGCTTGCAGTGAATTTGTTCCGAATTCCACTTTCAAAAAATCTTTCAAACATGCCACATCTTTGTGTAGATGAACAACGTTGCTGCAACGTTCTGAATCAGAGAACGGTAGTAATTTGGTGTCAACGACATCCACCAAGCTTCAACCACTCAACTTGATCAATGAAAAAACATCCTGCTTTGTTTAGGGTATTGTTTGAGGATTATACTGCCCAGTTATATTAGGGGATTCTGATAAACCATTTATTTATATATTCATTGATCCCTAGATAAACAACCAATGGACAGTAAGGCCGTTTATTTTCTGCGTGGCTCACCTACATTAAGTTCTTTTTGTGATAAATCTGGGCAGATCACCATACCCATACCTATATACTACCGAATTCATGTTGTTTGACTGGTTTTCCAACCACCTATCTTCAACCACTCAATTCGAAAAGTTCCCTTGGGAGGATTCCCTGTACCACTGGAGTGTGAAGATGTTCGCTGCGGGTTTTCCGGAGTGCCCATTGCGCTCAGAACTTCAGAAGCTATAGCAGCAAGTTCCATACCTTCCCAAAAGGTTAACATGGTTCACCTGAAAATGGCACTGTAGGAGTAGGAGATACTGTTGATGGCAACCAGAAATCTTGAGTTTACCAGTTGAGGTTGGTAGTTCACCCCCTGATTTACCTTGGGTTTTATACATCCCAGGTGGTTGTTTCGGATTTCTGATCCATTAACAGTGTAAACGTGAATCGATGAGATTCGCGCATTGGAATCGTGAGGTTTTTTTCAGCAAGGAGTCGATGTTGAAGAATGGATGATTTGGGGTAGGACATGTTTATCAAAGATTCACTGGATGTCCCAAAAAAAGCAAATTCCGCTACTCTTCTGAAAACAAACGCATATTAAAAGATGTTAATGCAAAAATCATTATGTTGGTGGTGTTGAGGGGCCCCACTTGGGCACTGTGGCCAACCAAAACATCCTCCCCCTTGCCATCGTAGCAATGTTCCACAAAGAATGCTGGAGATATTATGGCCATGTGAGATTACAGAGACAACCAAAGCCTTGGATTTGTCTCTTTTTTTTGTGATTTTTCACTTTGTACCATGGTAAATCACCATCCTTGCCGAAGAAACAGCGCGCACATCGTGCGGAGGGTCACACTTGGAGCTGGAGACAAGGCTCGCGGGCCAACATCAATGGCATCTGATGCATCGAAAAGGAAGAACCTGTACGCAAAGCCGGTGAAGATTCCCAAGAAGGATTTCTTCCAGCAACACTATGAGGCAGTGCAGCCGTGGTGGCCACAAGGGCAAGGGCAGTCTGAGATGTACTGCATGGTTCCAGACCTGTTGTTTTGCAGCAGTGGAAGGAAAGATAAGGTCTCAACTCTTGTCATCCAAGACTCCCGCCCCTGCTTCCCTTTCGATGCACTGCCAGTCCTCTTGGGTGCTCAAATTTCTCGTACGAGGCTGCTGCTGGTTTCACCTGCGCTTTCACCCTCGCTTGACCTTGCAATACAGGGAAATATCTTCTACTTTTTCCAAGCATTGAACATACCAAAATCCAATTCCAGCGGGTCCACTTGAGTGGGCCAAAACATCACCAGTTATGGATTTCAGGGGCCCGTACCTTCATCTGTAGGGGTGAAAAACTCCACTTACCCGTTCTGGTTGGTGGTTTCATGGTTTTTTTCACCCCGAAAATTGGGGAAGATGTCCATTTTGATGAGCATATTTTTCAAATGGGTTGGTTCAACCACCAACTAGCCATTTATGTTCGGCCATTTGTACGGATGTTAACTGCATTGTGTTAGTGGTGATGGGGCCCATCTTGTATGAAGTGATGAAGTGACTTCATGACCCTTGAAGGATTTTTCTGGAGGTCAATATGTGTGCAATAAGCTCTTATGATAGGATATCTACCGTGGGAACCTCACAACCTTCGTTTTTACTTAAAAACCTTCCATGTTTCATGGCTGGAGGGGGTCCAATGGTATAGTCTAGGTGGTGGTTTCATTTTTTTTTAATATTCACCCCTATTTGGGGAAGATGAACCCATTTTGACGTTCGCATATTTTTCAGATGGGTTGGTGAAAAACCACCAAGCAGTCAACTATCCATTTTGAAAATGTTCAAGGACTGTATCATTTGAAAAAGAACTGAAAACATCCATGAACTGGTGTGGTTCTGGTAGCGATTGAACCAGTCAACCAGTATCAGTATTTTATTACCCTTGCTGCGCTGCAACCTACGTGGACAAGATGTGTTTTTGTCGAAAATGAACGGCTGGAAACCCAAAAATGGAAGTGGTTGAAGTGGATGGAAGATGACTTTCCTTTTCTTCCTTGGATGATTTTGGGGTTCCTGCGGTTCATTTTCAGGTGTGTGTATGCATCGCTTTTGCTCAGGAATTTTGCTTCAGAGACTTCTGGTCAAGCAGCTGTCGTTCTTGAAGTTTTATTTCCAGCTGCCTGGCCACAGAATTTATGCCTTATGGACATGACATGATTTTTTATTGATGAAGAAGCTATGTTCAAAAGTTTTATGTTCAAAATCGTTTTTTTACAGTACAGAAATTGATCAAACATAGCTGGTTTTGTTGTTGCTAGATTCGTAGTGAATCACTAAAAGGGGAATATGGAAGTGGATTGAGACACACGATTGTCCAATGATTTCACAATCAAGAGGGTTGTTAGGGTTTACCCCCCAAAAATGTAAGAGAATGCTGTTGATGGACCCAAACAACCACCTGGGATGTAGCAAACCACCTACTAGCAGGATGTATAAAACCTAAAACCCAACGTAAATAATCGGATAAACTACCAACTTCAAACTCACCAACAGTGTCACCTGAAAACAGGTTCCAGGTCCCAAGTATACCTCTCACAGCTTTTCAGGACACCTATCCAATGCAGCCGCCTTTCATTCGTATCGTTCGGCCACGATTTCAAATGCATACAGGACAGGAAAATTTATCCGGGAAGGAATTTAATGGATGAGGAAAGAACTCCCAACCTGGGAGCGACTTATTTTGTTGCACCAGCCAGGATGTATTTTGAGATGATTTAAGTTCATTCACAATTATTGAGAGTATTGGCATTGGGGATTAGTGATTTTGAGTGGAAGGAGATCATTTTGTTTGGAACTTTGATTTTTATTAATGTAGATGGAGAAACAAGTCGCACATGTCACAAATAGTCGGCACGGATTCAATCAACTGCCAGATTGTTGGAGGATTTCTGAACCATCAAAAGTGTTTCCTTATTATTTACTACTAGAGCTCCAACAATCTTCAACATCACTGCAATGCAACGTGGACATGTCTTCAGTTGAATGGCCCCAGTGCTTGATGGAATCACTCAAAGTAACGATAGTCGTCCTTTTCCTAAACCTTGGCATCAATCTGAAGTCTCCAAAAAAAGCTGATTGTACGGGGTGACAAAACATGAAGAATCTGGTGAAATAAAAAGGTAGTTCATGGTACAAGGTGGGCCCCTACTAGTTATAAATATGGAGTTTATTTCAACCCTATAGATGGCGATTTATAAATGGAGTTTTCACCGTGTTTTTTTTTCAAATCCCTAAAAAAATGGAGTTATGGGGCCTCTACTTATGAAACCGATTTTTGTGGCCCACCTTGTAGCTTGTGACAGCATACCAAACAAACGGTGTGTGTGAAACAGACATCCAAACCTCGGCAACTGGACCCCCAAAAGGCAGCGAACTTTGGAAGGGAAATGGGACCCCAGCCATTTCACAAAATTCTAGGTTGGTGAAATATTATAGTTTGGCCAGAAACACCTGCTGAGAAGGTATGACTTGACTCCGAGAATTTACCTAAAACACCATTTTCTCAGGAGGTATGACTGGATGTCTATAAGGATTATTTATGCAAATCATATCAATATTAGAACAAATCCACAAGTGAAGTCTGTCAAAAACCATCGCCATGTTTTCTTTTCAGGACACATTACGGTGGGTGGTAGCATTTGCAACTTGGCTCTAGCTTTGTTCATAGCTACCCACAGAACTTAATTAGGGATTTCTTCGAGATCTTAGAATAAAAAAGCATCCCATGATACTGTTGATGGAAGAAATCCTGCACCCGTTGATATGGTAAATATCCCATTATTTACAAGGTTTTATACATGCCAGGTGGTTGGGAATGGAATTTCTGAACCATCAACAGTATCACCTTCAAAGATTTCTGTTGGGATTTTTGATATTTCATGAGGATTCCCAGATGCCAATCATGACGACTAACATATTTTCACAGGACTTGTGTTTCAGCAGTTTGTTTTTTTGGGGGGGATTGATTGATCCAAAAAACCCTGAAAAACTGATGTGCTTTCGGCATGCTGGAAGGTGGATAATCTTAAATCACAACGCAAGGTGGGTCCCCAACCAGTTGTAAGTGGGGTTACAACCCCAGTTCCCCATTTATTTGACCATTTGGTCCCATAACTCCATTTATAAGTGATAGGGGCCCACCTGAGTTTAAATGTGGCTTCAACATTTGCTTGACGGACCACCAGGTATGCAGCTTTTAACCCCTAGTGGTTGGCTACCGACCGTCTCCTTGGAGAATGTCTTTGTTGCTATCCGAAGTGAGAAGCTTGGACAACATACAAAACCACCATCCCGAAGCTTCGTTAGCGCACCCCAAAAAATCGAGCACCATCCCTGAAACTCATAGCTTGCCTCCTTGAAAAGTGATGATTTATTAAGACAAGCCTTTTTTTCGTTTTGGGATGCGATTTTTTCAGGTGCGAACTCTTCGTTTTAGGGAGGGTATTGCCTTGAACATGAGATTGGTAAAAAGGATATTGTGTCTTGACAATGATTATTTTCAAAGTTCTGTGTCAAATTTTGGTGGTGCAAGCGAACACCTAGAGGTATCAACACGCCTTCACATGTTTTTGTTTTTTCGTGATTTGGAGCTAGCACTAGGTTTTGAAGCACACAGAAATTGTGGAGCTTGTGCAGATATGGTCAAATGGCCACTTGATCAATGAGTCCAACATTAGTGATTAGTGTTGTTAATAGCTTCACTCCATCGAAGAAGTTGAGCTTGGTAGGTTGTTTGATCATGTTCCATCTAGGACGGGTATTTATCTACAGGATCTCAGCCATGTACCAAAAGGTCTGCGGATTTTCAGGTTGGTAAATCTTTGCTTGACAAACCCCTGGAGCACCAGTTGATGGCCACACAAAAGAAAAAACAACATCTTTTGGAATTTCTGTAAGGGTTTCGGTATATATTAATATATATTTATAATTGTTTATATATTTCTATCTCAACGACTTATAGATTACTTTCTTGGAAAGAGATTTTGAAGTTTGCCCCAAAGGGACAAGAACCAACTGAATTTGTAGGTTTGGGATTTGGGTTTAGATAACTATTTGGACCCACAAAACAACCATATAACACACAAAACACGGATTTAACTGGTTTAAGCTTTCTTGAGGGGTAATGCACGCCCATGTCACATGTGGATTTTTGTTCATAAATTGCCCACAACAATTTTGACAAGACTTGGACTGTGAGCGCCCTCGAGTTTTGAGTTTGGAGCTTCATCCGACTATTTGTTGGTGAGGTTTCAGCCTTTGTTTTTTTTTGTTGTCATATGCCCTGGAAGCCGACCAAACCAAAAAGATAGTCTTGAGGCTGATCCATGTAGGCGGATTCCCTACCAAGGGGGCAAAGTTTGGTCGACTTGGACTTGGTGGGTATATACATATATATGTTCAAAGCTAGTGTGGCTTGCTAACTTTGAATACTTTCACCTTTTTTGGCTCGGAAATCAGTGCATTGAATAAATAGCCAATCGCGTCGGACTGTTCTTACCAAATGAAATGAAACATTGGTATGTATATATAGTGGATTTTTGGTGGTCCTGAATTTTGAGACACGTCCAAAATAAGGTGTGTCTAAAACCAGTGAGACACTTGAAAAAACATCTAAGATTTGATTCATTTCATTGGTTTCGTTGCTAGAAGATCATGCAAACACAAAGATTTCTTTTTTGGAAAACCCAAGGAACCATGAGTTCAGGATTGGGGTTTCTTAGTCACACATATTCACCTGAGGATGGTGGAAGGTGGGGGTCGATTGGATTTAACTTGCAAGAGAGATTACAGTGTTCAAGAAGCCAGAAGCTCGGCGGCGTTTTTTTCTGTTTTTTTTTGGGATGGGAATGGAACTTATGGTTCTTGGATGGGGGGGGGATCCTTCCCAGGTCCCCCCAGGTTACGGGTGAAACTGCAGTTTCACAGCGAGTTTAGTTCTGGAAAATGGTCTGTCAGTGGTTGGAAGACGATCCTTTCTTATTGGGTTTCGGTAAGTTTTCAGGGGTTTTTGCTGTTAGTTTTAAGGAGGGAATCCATGATTCTTGGGTGGGGGGGATTCTTCCCCCTTGGTTGGTGAGGACGAAAAACAACATGAAACTTAGGAATAGGTTACTAGGACACTTGCTCATGAATTAGTAATTCCAACGATCAGAGTCATTGGTTGGTTTACTGGAGGTAATTTGTTGGACCAGTTTTTGTTGGGAATCCAAGTGATTGAGTTCACTGGTTTTCATCCATGTGTTTTTGCTGAAAGTATATTACATCTTCCAGTTCCCCATGTATTTGGAACCAGGGGTCGATCGTTACCTGATATATGGGCAACTGGGAGCTTAGTTCCAAATATATAGGGAAGTGGAAGATGAGACTTTATATAGTAGCACTATGTGATGTTTTGTCATCACAACTGGATACAACTGGTCCCAAAGTGGAAATGACATTTGTTTTTTTCAATGGTTTTCTCTTGCAATATTTAGGGGATGAACATGTTCTAAGATGTTCAATGCAAAAAAATCTCAACAGATCATGTTTTTTAACCGCATCTTGACCCATACCATCCATGGGACTGGTATATTTACCTACATTTACCATATTTTACTGTACCATTGCTGGGATGTCCATGGTAATTAGTAAGTGGGTTATAACCCCAATATAAGTTTATAAGTCCCTTAAGTAGGTTATAAACCAACTTACTACACTCTTAACTAGTTATTAACTTCCATGGACACCCTAGTAAAAACAACCAAGTGTAGGTAAATATACCATACCTGGATGGTGGTGAAGCCAAAAATTGTTTGAAGCCCAGGAGAAGCGTTTCAACGTGTAGCACATCGCTATGGATGGCTCAGGTGCAATGCCAACACAATGGGCCCCTACTTGTTATACATGGACTTATTTCACCCCTATAAATTGATATACATGGCCGAAAATAAATGGGTAGACTGGGCTAGAACCCCCTATAAATGGAGGTATAACCCTGCTTATAACTGGTTTTCCGAGGCTCACTTTGGAAGTGGAAGATTGCCATTTTTTGGGGGTGGAAATTTGGGTAAGAAGTGTAAGGATTGATGTGACTGGATCTATGGGATATCGCAGGTTTGATATTTGAATTATGTTTTCTTTGTTTAAGGTGATTAGTTATTTTCTACAATGGCAAATCACCATTAAACCACCATTTGGGGAATATGTTTATATAGTTTTTTCCAACCACCTTAAGCAAATCCAACTTCAACAACTGTTTCTTGTAGCTCATTTTGAGCCACAAGCCAAAGAAAGTAAACAAAAACTCCGGATTCAATGGGAGAAGGTGAGGAAGGTTTGCCCTTAACCATACTTGATTCAGGATGGGTATATGGAATCTGAAACTAATCCCAGGAAAATTTAAATGTACCAACTAACATGGAACCTGAAAATGATGGTTTCTAGTAGGAATCTCCTCTTCCAGGGGTTCATTTTCAGGTTCCATGTTAGTTTTCCGGGGTGTACATTGTTTTCCTTCTTTGGATTCTCTTTTTCGTGCAGGTAATCGATCAAAATAAATATCAAATTATATTAATTACAATATAATTAATTTTTTGATAAGATATTAATTTATTAATTATTTAGTATCGATAATTTAATAATAATCCTAAAATTCTATATTTGGTATATATAGAAAAATGCTTTTTAATTTCTTCTTCGGGTCGGAGAATGGTATAAAATATAAATAATATAGGATTGTATAAAAGGACATAAGGATTAATACGCAAGAAATGCTTTCTTTATTATTTATTTTTTAATATAAAATTATATAATATAATCGGAATATTTTATTTATTCTTTATAANATATTAATTTTTATTTTATTTTTTTTAATTATTTTTATTTAAATATTAATATTATTATTTTTATTAAAAAAAATATATAAATATCTATTATATATATATTTTTTAAATTAATATTTATTTTGATTTTTTGAAATTTTATAATTTAAAATAAATAAAATTAAAAAAAATATATATAATTATATATATAATATAAATCTTATCTTAAATTTATGTTTGTTCGAAATGGTTATTTTTAATAAAAATAAAATATCTTAGCCAAAATTTCGTTATTTTCTCAAAAAAATTTGGTGGGTCCCTATGTTAAATTATATCTAGGAATCTTTGGCGAGAAACAGCAGTTTGATAAAGAATATCTGCGCTTCTGAAGCTCCGAGCACCCATCAAAACTCACTCTGATGGTAGTCCTTCTCCGGCCAGCGCTGACAATTCCACACCGAAACTAAGGGCTCACCTGCTTCCTGCCTCTCTGAAAACAAGACATAACAAATCAACAGGTTTAGACCACCTAGCTTTCAAGAAAAGGCCTTCTTTCGCCAAGCTTTATCAAAACTTTCGCCAAACATTCGCGAAAAATCGCCCTACATAAACTTCGTCTTCAAAAATCCATGTATGTTCCAGTCATATCTTACTTCTCGAAACTTTCGCCAAAACAAAGATATACTTTAGCACATTCAGCTTTTAACTTTTGCCAAACGTCATTTTGTCATATCAAAGGTCATCGAATACTACACTCAAGACAAAGACCTTTAGGACGACACCCATATATGATTAGATATATATATATATATATTGTATATGTTATGTTTGTTGAATATTATTGTTATGTTTTGGATATTTGATTGAAAATTATTTTTTGATTTTATGAATCTATTCCTCCTGACGGGAACAATAAAAAATGTGATGATTGTGGGCATGTAAACCTTTTAAATTATTCCATTTCTAATACAATAGGATACAAGTAGGAATCTAATCAATCCATAAATTTACGATTACGTATCCAAGAGAGTGAACAGGAGCTTCTGCAGATGTTGGATTGAGTACACCCCCATGCCACCCCCCAGAGAAATAAGGCCGTATTGAAGTGTTCTTAACCATCATTGTCCCTTAAACCGCCAATGAGGCCTTGTTTCCTTTGGGCGGGTACCCTTAGACTCCCATGACATGACGATTGAATTCAAAACCTCTTTCCTCCCGACGTTTTTGTCAGAATCATCGGCCTCCAACTCCACCACACCGCCAATCTCAACTGCCACACCTGCGGTCCCCACTGGTTTACTTGGGGGAGAAAACGGAAAAAACGACACTGGTTAAAAGAAAACAGGTTTAAAAAACATCTGAAAAAACTTGGATTTGTTAGGAAAGTTTAGGGAACATTGGGAAATCACATGGAAAACCATAGGGAAGATTATCTTAGGGATCCCCTTGCAAATCCCATAATTTGGATTTGGTTAAGATGCGTTGGAAAAAGTGACCGAAAAATATTCAGCACAGGTGGTGAAAAATGGCGATGAATCCCCTGGAAACAAAAAACTCAACATTCACTTCCACCAAAATAATGATTCTCACACTTCCAAAAACTCTCTTAACTCTTAACTCTATGACACAATTATAAAACCTCCAAAATCCCTCAAGAAAAAGGACAAGAAATCTCCTCCACAAAAAAAACATCCACTTCGCCAAAACGTTTCCCAACTCAGCTTCGCTCTGGGCCTAGAGGTAGGGAGCTACATCCCACAGCGAAGCGGCTATGGGCTCCTACCTAAGACAGGCGAAGGTATGAAACGTGAAACACCTGCGTTTTACGTCATTGACGTGGTCATCTGCATGCGACTTCTCAAACTTGTACCTGGTATGTAGGTATGTATGTAGGTAGGTAGGTATTCAGGTATGTATGGATGTAGGTATGTGGGTACTGTATGTAGGGTAATGTACGTATGCACGTCACCACATGCCTTGTCCAGCGTAGCATCATATGTAGATCTCCTGGTAAACAGAGCTATCATAAAGGCAAATGATAAACAAAGCCTCTTGGAAATATAACAAATTCATACTAGTCCAGTTTGTTTCCTTTTTGAAATCAGATTCTACAAACAAATCAACAAGTTATACAAAACTTCGGCATGGAATACTTTAACAAGCTGGAAAACCTCCCAAAATTGGTAGACAGTTTTCCAAAGCAAACCAACCAACCGCCCCAGGCACCTCCTTTCCAAAAATCTCCACCAACAAGTCGGAACAACCATTAACCACCTGTGTTTTTCAAGACGAGTCAAATAGTCTTCCCAAAGCATATGTATCGGGACCTATGAAGCGAAACGTTTGAAGGTTGGAACATTCAAATCCCATCTGTGCAAGCCTTCTAATTAATACCCATAGGATCCATGGGACTTGCGTATTCACCTACTTTCACCTACATTTAGTTGATTTTTATGGGATCAATGTAGGCAAATACACCAGGTCCCATGGATCCCATGGGGTCCATTATATAACCTTGAAATACACGGACCGAAATACACTGGACCGTCATCTTCTAAACTTGGAGGCCTCGAAGGTCTCTTGCGTTGTTGAACGACTCACTGTGTTCAAAACACCAAAAACCTTTGTTTGTTAACGTTTTCCGTAACAAAAACGATCATAAGTTAAAAAGGGTGATTCACTATTCGCGGGATGCTGCAGAACTAAAAAACAAATTAATCTTTCAACTATATACAAGTAAGGTTGACAAATGTCTTATATATAAACAAATATATGGTTTCAGGATGTATCAGGTATCATAGATTTATGGAAACATATTGGAACTTCTCTACCTAGTCATCCTTAGCCCCCCTCTGAAAAATGAAGTCCAGAAGCGCCGCCTGTGGATGATCTACAAATTCGGCCGTGGAGCTCACAAAGCCCTGGCACATGATGGGATCCTTGCAGTGCGCTTATTATGATCCCTACATAACCGGGCAGTAAAACTCACCCAAGCAAGCAATATTGAAACTTAGATCTCCTGGGTCGTGCAAAGCTTTCCTACTAATTCCAGTTCCAAAATGTGGGCAATTGGTGGTTTGGGTCCCGGTGGTTTGGGATTTTTTTCGGGGTAGCCCTAAGTAACAATCTTTTTCATAAGGGTATCCTAGGAATCCAAACCACCAACCCAAACCACCAGTTTATTTTTAGGTGAGGGAAACACCAACAAAAAATATGAGCAATGAATAAAAATCGGGTTGTTTAGGGTGCATAGGCGATGAAATTCTACCCGGTTATGTGGGTGTACCCTTAATATATCTTAATACAGTGAAAAGGAACTACGAACAACTCACATGAGCAACGTCCAAAAACCCACAAAAGTGTCATACCATGAAATCCTGATTGGTTCATCAGGATCTCTCTAATGTTTTTTTTTCTGATCCTCATACATCAGGCTAGTATGATCCACTATAAATGAGCAAATAACCAAGGTGAACTGGTCACTGCTCACAGGCCTGGCAATTCTTTGTGACCTTTTGGGGACGGTTATGTCACCCTTTCAAAAAGGTTGCTGGTGATCTCCAACTATGGGAGAATCACTGGTTGATTTTTTTGGGGGGGTCCCCGTACCCAGAAGTATCAAAAATTTTCCAGGAAGAAAACCTCGTGTATTTTGAAGTTAGATTTTCCCTTTAAGTACCCTGGGTAGCAAATTCTTAGGGTACCTATGTTGATATGACTCTAGGCTTCCAAATTGGAATTGGAGTTTCGCAGTTGTACATCTTACCTTGACCTTCTGCCGGTTGTAGACCTAATTTTGGGCCCACCAACATCGAAAAGAAACGGATGAGTTCGGCAGGAAATTCAGAAAAAGAATATATTATTTTTTTCTCGCGACCTCAACGTTACGATTCAGCATTTCGCTACACGCGTGGCTCAATTCCTTCCATTCCAACGTTTCCAAATGCTGTGCCTGCCACGAAAACTGCAAGGACAGAATCACTAAATGCTGCGCCTGCCACGAAAACTGCAAGGACAGAATGCACCTGCTATGAAAAATGCAAGGAAAGAATCACTAAATGCTGCACCTGCCACGAAAACTGCAAGGGCAGAATCGCCAAATGCTGCACCTGCCACGAAAAATGCAAGGGCAGAATCACGACATGCTGCGCCTGCCACAAAAACTGCAAGAGCAGAATCACCAATGTTGCGGCTGCCACGAAAACTGCAAGAACAACAACAACAACAACAACAACAACAACAACAACAACAACAAATCACAAATCAAAAATCAAAGCCAGATTTAAAGCAGCAGGTGCTCCCACTGCTGCTGCCCCAACATTTGGGGCTGGGGCACCAGCACCTCCAGCAGCATCGCCTGCAGCTTCTCCTACTTCTCGGTCTGGACGGGCAGCACCTTCATCAGCTGAAGCCTCTCCATTACCACCAACCTCTCCAGTGTGGCTAGCACCATCCTCTGCCAAAACACCGGCTTCAGCTCCAATCTCCTCTCCACACTGCTTCCGTGCCCTCAACAAGCTCATGTTCGACTGGGCCAGCCATCTGTCAGTGTGTCAGACGGGCACGGAAGTCAAGAGTCTTTGGGATTTCACAAAAGCTGCGGCGCCAGAACCCAAAAATGTCTTCAAATTGTCCTGCAAGTTTGGCAAAAGTTCGCCAACGCATGTTTTAATACTATATATGTATAAAACCCTACAAATAATGGGATAAACTACCAACCTCAACTGGTTAGCTGGATTTCTGAACCATCAACAGTATAGGGCCCAATATACAATTTTGAAACGCACCCAAACATCTATTTAGGTATGGGTTTCAACCCATTCGAAACATATTAGTCAAGATGAGATCTTCCAAACCACATATATGGGGAAAGCAAGAACCATCGGCACGATTTCAGTTATTTCAGTTCTGCAGTAGTTGAAAAGTAGTTGGCACAGTCCATACATATTGGTTTATAAGGACCCTTTACTAACCCACCTTTTGGTATCTGTGCCATCTATTTTGACCTTAAGGTAAATGGGTAGCGCCCCCAGCTCTTTATATAGGAAAAAAATGAGACAAACGTACCAAGTGAAAGGAACCTCAAGTAGAGCTTGATTCCCCGAAAACAGTGACCGAAAATAACAGGTAACTTGCATGACGTTTTTTGGGAATACTGCAAACAGTTAATTTGGATTTGCTGGTTCGATGCTTCGAAAAAAGTAAAAACACACGTATTCTCCCAAATGGTGGTTACTTTAATGTGATTTACCGTGTTAGAATCTTTTGAATCCGAAAAAAAAAAACACCGAATCAAAACAAATCCAAGGTGAATAGATTGGTTTCTTCTACAACCTGAAGTTTAAGAGCTCACCCCTCAAACATGGTGGTTGGTTTCGACGATCCTTTCCTATTGGGGCCCGGTAACTTTTCAGGGGCTTTTGACCTGGGAGTTCACCCCCATGACCCATTGGGGCATTTTTTTCCACCACGGCTTGAGGAGTTAACCATTATTTACGGATCCCTATGAACCAATCAATATACTGGAAAGTAAGACAGTGATGACAATCTACCCAGTTAATCTGGGGATTGTAATAAACAACCAGGATCATACTGCACAGTTATATGGGGATTCTAGTAAAACCATAATAAGTATTCCGAATCCCAATACAACAACCAGGATTTCCCATGGAAAGTATCCGGCCGTTCTTCTTGTTTTCGTGGGCTCACTTCTGTACCCTCCCCTGCCTCCACCTTTACCACGCGTTTCACCTGACGTGCGGTGCTAGTTGCGACCCCTTTTTGCTCGTGATTGAATAGGGAAAATGACTATCCTTTACTCATTTCAATTCATCAGAATTCGCACCAGCCAGTTATGCCCTCCCTGTGATGAGTTTTAGAAACCTTATTAGGTCCCACAAACAGACAGAAATCCTCTTATTCCTGTGTGCTGCCCTGCAGGTGTTGAACCAGTTTCGTGCAAATTCATGTTTTGACGGTTCTTTCGTGCCCAACAATGTCAGGAATATTAGGGCGCACTATACCGGAACCCTACCTCTCGGTTTTTCAGGAACAATAGAATCTTACCAAAGGCGTGCGCCCTCCCTTACATCAATTTAAGCCGACGTGAACCTAATACAGTTGTCCTTTGGACCCCAAACCATGGCAAATGAAGGTGTTAAGCCCTAAAAAGTATAGGTAGTTTATAGCCCCTGAAAATTAAGGTTATGGGTTCCCACGGGAGACAATGTCACGGAATGATGCCTTTTTCATTTCCAACTCACCGCAGCTCCTCACAAGCATGCAAAACGGTCTTCTTGTCACTTCCACCATTTAGTTTGTTCATGTCCTTGGATAAGTCCTGAAATTCGACGAAGAGCCAATACAGTTTACACCGAAGAACTAAAGAAGTGGATGAAAAAACACTCAGTCCTAAACAACACAAATTTGCGAACCTCAAGAAGAATCCAAGTAGAACTTTACGGCGGAATGTCTGCAAGTGATTAACTCCGAGGGGAATGAAACACAAAACCAGCTTTCCATTGGTTTGCTGAGGACTTCATTGAAACATGTCTACCAGGACTTGAAAACAACATTATTTATATAATCTAGATATGTCTAAAAGACTTAAGTTTATTTACACACTACAAGTTACATAGAGAAGGTAGTCCAACATGTACGTTGAATCTGATTGACGTCCCCCCAAGGTCAATCTTGCTTTTTTCTGATTGTCTCCGCGGTCACATTCACACGACCGCTGGCAAAACGGGTGCTTCGCCAGCACCATGACGCAGGCGCGCTGCGGTGTGTTTCGCAGCGGCGTTGCGTCGGCATTTTCCCTACGTCTGTGGGCTTTAACAGGAGAAAGCTGCATCTTTTGAGATTACATTACAAGTAGTGGTGGTGGTGGTGGTGGTGGTCAAAAAAACAAAGGCATGTCACAAGCACCAAAATTGGCATTTCTCCGTGAAAACCTCCCTTATGCATCCATCGGAATCAAGGGCACATCGCGCCGGGGTGGTGCCAGTAAGGCTTCGATTTCTGCAAAGGAACGACCTTTGGTCTCAGGAACCAAGAAAAAGACAAAGATGAAGCCTGACAATAGGAACCTCAAGGTCCGCGAAGAGGGCTGAAAACAGCATCGGACAAGAGGTCCTTAACTTAGCTTCCTTATAATAAAAGGAGCGCCGGCAAAAAAACATGTCGCGCTTTTGTTTTCGTTGGGATTTTTGCGCTCCTCGCATTGATTTTGTCTTTTTGCTTGTGTATGTATTCACAATTTTCACCCCACAGTGCTTGCAAGGAAGGAGTTTTCGTTCTTTTGTTGAACAATTGCATAAGTCCGTGTACGATATAAGTAAAAGGTCAGTAACAACCATAGTTACATCACCAATGCTTTCCCAAACCATTTGGCCGACCCTTAGATGGGTGAAATGAGTTGGACCAATATCCCACTGGTAACCAGCTTGTTATACCAATGTTGTTTCGTGGTCACGAAGATATTTTCAACCACTAAGGATAGATATTTCTGGAGATGAAGCCACCTGAAAAAAAAACTATCACCACTAGAAATCTTATAGCTATTACATACTTGATTACATATTACTACTGACTATGAAATTTCGTTCTTCACCAGCCGACTCAGCCCCATTGAAGGTCTGAAGAACCACTCGCCATGAAAGATGACCGCCTTCCCTTACTTCAATGATCTGTGTTTATTGGAAACTGAAAACATCAGCCATTGGTTTCGACTCCAAACCCAACAAACACTTCCTACAAGTTCCACAACCTTGGGTACGACCCCCTCCCTATTTGGGGATTCAAGAATTTGTTAGTGCTCAGAAACTAGAAAAAAACAGAGTACAAAATGGGCCCCGTCACCAGTTTGTAAGTAGAGACCCATATCTTCACTTATATATATATAGAACTTGTTTCTCCCCAGTTACCCATTTACATTCGGCCATTTATAGGGTTTTTTACATCATTTTATATAGCCTAGTTAAGGAAATCCACAAATTCTTCGTCCCAGTGGCTGCTGGATGACCATCAAGATGAGACCAATGCGCACTCAAAGCGGCTATAGGCTATGGGCTTTAATTAGCTATATAACTCCATTTATAACCATCTAGTTGGTGGTTGAACCAACCCATCTCAAAAATATGCTCGTCAAATTGGATCATTTCCTCAAATATGGATGAAGATAAAAACATATTTGAAACCACCTACCAGTAGCGATCAGCTCGGGCCCGGACCTTATAGGTTTTGTTATTTTTTTGGGGGAAGGGGTTCCTTTTTTGAAAATCGCCAAGCCACGCGCCATAAATGCAGAAGACACCACTGTAGCCCACCTGTCCTTCAAGTAGACTCACCTAAGATGGCAGGATTGTTCTGTGATTTTTTTTACCACCCTAAGGATCAGCTGGGACCCTCCAATGGAAGGGTTTGAACCTGTATTGCAGGGGTAGGGCCCTCACAATAGCCACTTTTGAGGGGTAAAATCTAATTGCACGTCACATGTTTGACCACCCCCCCAAAAAATTAGATCATTGGAGTCCTGTTGATCAAACTATCTCAACATCTCCGGCTCCCAAAAAATGGCAGCAAGATTTTTGAGAGGCAAAATGCCGAAAAAACTCGCCAGGAACCAACCAAAAAGGGTAAGCAAAAGAAATTTCCACAACATGATGCTTTAGAACATTGGGTTTGGATTCTCACCCAACCCAATAACAGTCTCCAGCAAGATTATTGCATTTTTAGTAGGGAATCTCATGTATAAACCTTCATTTGCCACCGTTGCTTGGTGGGAGGTAGATCCAACATAGAGTGCATCTTTCAAATTCAGGGATTTCAGGGGTGTCCAACTTCGGACCTTTTCGGGGAGTTCTACAAACGGCCAAAACACGTAGGGTTGGTAAAGGGCCCTACGATGCCCATCAAAGTTTGGCCGCTCCCACCTGAAGTAGTGGGTCCACCTTACCCTTACCACCACTACCAACAACAACAGCAGCAGCAACAACAACAACAACAACAACAACAACAAAACAAATACCACTTTTCCAGTCTTGAATGTCAGGACACCGTCTCAGTGGTAATGAAGGAACAGGTCCAATTGAAGCCAGCAGCTAAGGATGATGCACTGGAGCGAATTTTACCTGGAAATACTTCGCCCATCATCAACCATGGTACAGGACCAAGGCCTACAGAGAAGAAAGCAATGTAGCCAAAGGAGGATACCAGAGCTAACCTCAGTAAATCGACCCCTTCTTGGATTCGTCCCGGCCAAGAAGTTAGGATAAAAGGTTAGGATGGGTGATTTAACCTCGTTATACATGGGGTATATTGGTGATGTATCCCACTTACTCACCTTTTACTAACTTCCAGGGACATCCTGGTTGAAGTCTGAAAGGAAAATTGGTGATCCCGTTTTTTTCTTTGGGGGTTGGGGGGGATGCACCCAAAACCTCCCAGCTTTTTGGGGTGGGATTTCTCGGGTGTGGCTTTTTCGGGTTTTTCAAAAGGAGAGATGATGACCGTTAAGCATCCCTAGGAGTTGCAGGGTGCACATACAAAAAAAAAATAGAAGTGAACAAAGGCAACAAAACTTATGTGCAACATTCCTTGAACATCGAGGTTGGTTCATAGGGAACCCGAAATCTTGGCTGCGTATCATCTTGATAGAAGTGGCTATTGAATGCTATTGTATGCTATTGTAATATAAGAGTATGCAATACAGCATCATCTGGTATATGATGCTTGGTGGCTCATGGCTAAATACAAGTTGGGTTAAAACTCTATATACTTAACCTCTGTAATTTGCTTGAGAAGTTCCCTTTAGATAGGGTTGAACTCACGCAACTTATATACCAACGATCGTTACGATCACTCTCATGTTCGGCACCAAGCATCATATAAGAAGGATTTGTATCACCTCTAAATTCAAAACATCGCCCCCCCAATGCCGCTTTTATCCCCAGGCAATTTCCTCCGGCCTTCTTTGAGAGGTTATTATTAAACCACCATTGTCCCTTCAAAAAAAACGGCCCGAAAACACATTATGACATCCATGGGTTGGCTGGTGTTTCATTCCCAGAACCTCTGAAGTATCTCCAAGGAAATTTGGTAGCTACGTTTCCAAATGCATGTCTCAGCGTGTTTGAACCTTAAGTATCCTGGAGTTTCCTGGTTCCCTTAATAGGTGGTAGGTAGCATATCATTCCCCCAGAAGGCAAAATATAAGTGGGATCACGTTAAAGCACTGCCCCTCAAGTCTGACGGAAACTTGGCATCTTTGAGAAAGTATCTGTCAAATCAAGTCATGTGACACGGGAGTATCAACATCATTGATCATCATTCTCGAGATTCTATGTTTCAACGCGCGACCGCGTTTGCAAAGTTCATGTGAAAACAAAACGATTTAAATTGAGATGCAACTCAAATGCTTTATTCTTTCAGATACATCAAGAGAGAGAGACTGAAGTCCCAAACTCCTTGGTACAGAATCAAAACCACCATCCAGTCACCTCTTCTTCTGACCCTGTGTGATTAGAACTGCAGGATGGACACACTCATGCTAACTCTCAAATGAATATTAGTCCGGAATTTTACAAGGTGATGTTTCACCTTTGCAAACCAATACTGACCTATCTGTAACCCCTGCAAGTCTGTATACATATATAAATATATATTATATGTATATATAAATATTATATTATATTAAATTAAATTATATTATTATATTATATTATATTATATTATATTATATTATATTATATCATATTGTATTCTATTATATTATATTATACTAAATGATATTAAATCATATTATATTATATCATATTATTTTATACTGTATTAAATTAAATCATATTATATTATATTATATATATATACATATATATTTGTTCTTTCAAAACCCCTGAAATTAGTCCGGCTTTTTTCCCAGAATTTCTACTGGATTTGAGATTGAAAAGCTTAGTAAACCGGAAGAATTGAACCTTGTGGAAATCTCATTTTGGGAGGCCTCCAAACCTTGTGAGCTGATTGGGCTGCGAGGAATCCTCACCTTGATATCAGCTGTATGGATACCGCTTGTGGATACGGGAAAACCCACCTCCAAAATGGCCGGCTATAAGGTTCCTGAAACTTTTGGTGATGTAATGATATCCCAGATGCTACATGTAAAGAATATCTTTACCACCTGGAAAGAATCGATGCCGCAACTCCCATTCGTCTTAGTTTATCATAGCCCCAAAAACTCTTCGCCACCGAACTTGGGAGTGGCGTTGCGATAGCCATCGATCCTTTCACATACATGAATGGCCTAAGTTGATGGTAAATGTAGGTTGATATTCCCCACCTAGAGCCTATGGCTACTGTTTTCATGTCTTTTTGAAGCCTCTCGTGGCCCCTCAATTTCGTGGCAAAAAGTCGGGCAAGATTCCGATCCAAAACGGTGTGAATCAGCCAAGTTCGAAAACTTTCCCAAATTCAGTTCTTTGTGAAATCAAGAAAATTGGATTTAGAACCTGAAAAATTGGTTTTCATCAGGAAAATTGGAGGAACCGAATCGAATAACTTCTTTTTTTTCATCAATTATGATTCAACCTGATTTGGAAACCCAACCGGGGTGTTGAAATAGAATCAAGGAAATTGAGAAAAAATTAAAGGTGAAATCACACGGAGAAACGAGATCCCCAGGCAATGCAAAAAAAACACATACCGATGAAAACGATTTACCCTCCAGTAAACTAACATAGACATGGGAAATCCTAATGTTGCTTGGTAAATACCATCAAAATGGTAGATTTTCTATGGCTATGTTAGTTTACCAAAGTGTACTTGTTGGTGATTTCAACCCAGTTGAAAGATATGCTTTGGGGATATCCCCGGCCCACTAACAGTGGAAAGTGAAGTTTTTTTTTTTTCTCGGGGGCCCTTAATAAACATGAACAGATTATTATTTCACTGGCATCTTGGGTGGGGGATACCCCCAAGATATGCGCAAGTCAAATTGGATCATCTCCCCAGAATATAAAAATGAAAAATATTTAAGAGTAACCACCACGGTGATTATATATCACCTACTACCACCTATGAAGGGAACCAGAAACAGCTATTGAGTAAGGCGAACCACTTAATTTACATACTGGAGTTGCGAATTGCTTAGGAGATCTGGTCAAGCATTGGCGTTTTTTAATCACCGACAACTGGTGGTTTTACTATAAGCATTTTACCAAGCACTTGTTCCATGGGCGTTGCTGAAAGTACGAATTAAATGATCTGCATTTGTATCTATTTGAATGGCGAACACTACTAAACCCCAAGCGTAAGCGGGCCATCAGTGGGTGTTTTTTTTTTTCGGGATTTGCATCAACAAAAAACCCTAGGAATCAATCGTCACATTCTCAGATGATGAAATCCGGGTGTCCAGTCAGCGAAACGAAACGCATAGGTCCTTTAGCTTCCGGGAAACCATTCTCAGTATGTGATTCGATCCCCAGGGGTGATCCTGGTTTCCCCCCCAAAAAAAACGAGGCTTCAACCACTTCCATTCTTCGAAGAATCACCAACTGAAACAACAAAAAAAAACTACCCAGTGACTAGGTTTGCCATTAACGTCCTCCCCCCCCCAAGTGCTACTAAAAGGGTTCGGGTTCAAAGAGTAGCATCATGTTAAGTCAGCTTTAGGTGTGAATATCGCGAGCCCTGAGTAACTACATCTTCTTTCCTTGACATCTAGCTCCTCACATAGCAACCCCTTCATCTCCACTCGTCAAGTGACCACCCCTGATTGCTGGCAAACTTGAAGAAGGCTGCCTTGAGCCGTGGCTGGAAATTCCAAAAACCCACCAAGGCACCGCCTGAGCTCTATTTTACTAAACAGAGAAACATGGGTCTAAACCTACTTTCGACGCCTTTTTTTAGATTTCAGATGATCAACATGATCATCCTCCTGTATTGTTAGCCCTTGGATGTTAATCATCACAAAAAATAGTCTTCAAACCGGGCTTTTTGATTAAATAAACACATTGATGTAAAACTATCCCAGCGTCATCATATCTGGTTGTAACGAGGATTCATCATCTCCATGTAGTGACCCATTTTTGTTGGTACATTTTCTCTCTTCAATCATGATCGGGAAAGAAACATATGTATATATATGATATGATATACACCCCAGACAACTAACGTGACACTGGAACTCCAACCCATAGAAGATGTACCTCCTATTACATCTATTACTGTAAGATTTAGGTGATTTCCAGCTTGTCATGTTAGTTTTCGGAGGAGGCCAGTATGTCTATTGTTACAAACAACTTTAAGACTTCACCAGGTTCCAACGCAACAAATAACCAGGCTAAACCCTTAAACCATGTTTTTGGATCAACTGGTTCGAACCCAACGTTATTTTTCTCCGAGAAACGTTGCTTTTTTTTGAAGGGGGAACTGAAACAATGTATTTTTTGTTTGATGTTTAGTCATTTTGTTTCTGATCAAGCATGGGTATATTTTGTATTTGAACTGGATCTCTTTCAAGAGAAGGTGGCTGGATCCCTACTGTCGATGGCTGAAATCCGGCTAGCCGCCTGAGATGTATCAAACCCTCACAAGAGTGGGCATATGCTAACAAGCTCAACTGGTGACCGCCGGATTTCTGAACCATCAACAGTAAATCTATATACGCCCAGAAATTTAACATAGATTCCACCCAAAGATGGCCATATTTATAATCCGGAGCCACCTTTTCCTTTCTGCCCATCATTTTGGGGCCCTCCAGCCTCCAGCCGTTAGTTGACTCGGGGGGTTTTCAACCCCTTAAAAAATGGCATCATCTTCCGGACCGAATCCTTCAACGTCCAAGTTGCTAAACCCAAGCAACACAGCAACATGCCACCTTGGTCATTTGACAAACCCCCCCAAGACGGACCCGGACCCGAGACATGAGCACGTGGCCCAACTATGTGTTTCAGGTGTGCCTTGTTTTTAGTAGACATGTATGTTTTTGCAGCCAACAAAAAAAGGTCTATCAAAATAGAACACCTTATGTTCCTTATTATGAGTACATAGAAGCCCATCCAAAGAAACTATGAAACATATGTCTAGTCATCCAAGAAACTAGCAGCTGTGAGAAGTAACAACTTCCGTCCAGCAGTGTCCTTGGTGTGGAGCGTAGGGAGTCAGATCAGTCTGGCAATGACGAGACACATCCGAAACGGGTTCCATGGGGTTCCCGACCAATCTTACGCCCCCCAAAAGCACCTAACCGTTGACAATGAAAAGATGCCATGCCAAGAAAGGGAGAGCAATCTTTCAAGCATCCTTTTTGTATCCTTTATCTCAGATGCTTTATGTTAGTGTTAGCGTTGGGAAAGTAGATCCCCTTTTGAAAGCGCATGGCTCTTTCAGCTGATAGCCCGTCTCACAGCCGTTGGTGTTTTCAGTTTTGATCATCTTTGATACCAAGGCTTTATACTGATTTCTTGCAAGAAAATAGTCATTTATATACTCCCCAAAGAGGGGGCCCCTCATTACATATCAATGGAAACAAACCTTGTTCCGTAAGTTTATCCTTACTACGGTCAGCTATTTACCGTTTCCAAGACTCTCCAGCAAATGCATGGGGAGTGAAAACAAAATAAGACAAAGAACATGAATCAAGTGCATCTCACTACAAGCACTACAGTACACTGATGTACACTGTATCAAAAAGAATGCAAAATCCAGTAAATACATCATCATTTTGGTATATACATATATGATAATCCATTCCATGAGTGCGTAGCATGGATGTACAATTCCTTAGAGAAGATGAACATATATAAACATGAAGCAAATAAGTTATATAAGGTAGTCAAAGTCTATTTGGAAGCTGTACATGCATGTTGCCTATAAACTATATAAACAAAAGATATCATGTCTCCTTTTCCTGCAACCATCTTCCTTGCACGCATCTCTTTGCATCTCGCCAGGGTTCCATCAATGGAATTGAGATGGCAGTCATCAGCACCTGGAGCACCATGACCATGAATCCCAAACCAGCAGCATCCTTCAAACCTGCTGCCATGAAGATTGTATCCTGAGGGGCAGTTTCGGCAAGATCATTGGCCATATCGATGATGAATTCGCAGGACGGTTTTTTGTTTTAAAAAAACATTCAAAACGAAGATATCCCGAATTTTGATGCATGACACAAAAATGGTGCAAGAGTTTGCCAAAATTCATGTACTGCCAAGCCTTATTAACAACTAACATTGCAAGGGGTGATCAGCCATTAAAGAAGGAACCATCTGGTGGTCCACTAAACGTCACAACAGTGGTCACCCCCACAAATCTGAAGTGGTGATGTAGAAAATGTGGCATCAGTAACTTGGATTTGCGACTCTTCGATGCGTAGAAAACGTAACACGTTTTTTATCCCACATGGTGGTGAAAAATAGTGATTTACCATTGGTACAATCCGCGGCAAAAATCACCAACTAAGCAAATCCAAGGTCAATGTGTATGAATTGAATATCCCGAAACAAAAAAAAATTGGTTGAGGGAGAACATGTGAGAAACAACAACAACAACAAGGAACAGCAACAACAACAACAACAGCAACAACAACAACAACAACAACAACAAGGAACAGCAACAACAACAACAACAACAAGAACAACAATAAGGAACCAACAACAACAACAACAACAACAAGAATTAAAACATTCAAAACAAACCACACGGGGAACTCAAAATTGGTACAACGAAACAACAAAAGCGACATGGCAAGCTAGAAAATATTGAACCTGAATTTTGAAGCATAGGATCTTGAAAGAAAATCACCGCGTTCACACCACTAAACCTCAGGCTTTTAAGAGCAAGCGGGTGCAAAAAGCTTACAAACAAATGCCAAACATATTGGTCCTGCACTTGCCTAATCCAGTGAACGGAGATGGTTAGTGGATCCGCGGAGATGGTCTCCCCCCGGCCAATGAAGGTTTATAGGGATCTCCAACTAAAAACAATATAATCCTGATTGTTTAATGGGGATTCCGGGATTCCTATAATGGCTCACTTAGCCAATGGAGCCTGAAATAAAATAAGTTTGAACTTTATTCTCCCTACTAAATATATAATCCCAAAAAGTTTAAAGTTTAGCCATTGTTCAAGTAAGATAGGATAAAATAAACCCTATGAGAAAGGGTAGCTTATATAACCCCTATATATCCCTTATATAATCTAATCAACCAGGGGCCCTTTTTTAAATTGCTCAAATCGCTCCAATAAACCTAGTGGCAGTTTCACCTGAGGATCAAGCCGCCACACTGGTCGTCTTACCTAACAGACCTAACAATAGTTACAGCCACAGCCACTTACTGTAGGTGAAATCAGTAACAAGAATATACCAGTAGTACCGCACAAGGCGGTGGCGGAAGTTTCAAGAATAGGAAACGTATAGGAGAGATTGATTGCTGTGAGTGACGGATGTCAAAGCAAAAACATTGACCAACTGACTAACTAGCTAGCTGACTAATTGACTGATTGACTGCCCGATTAACTGAGTAATTGCCTAAGTGATCAACTGACCTATTGACTGGCTGACTGCCTGCCTGACTGACTGACTGACTGACTGACTGCATGACTGACTGACTGACTGACNGGCGTCCAATTTTTGATTTCGCCTCTGAGCACTGACCTCCGCACCCGCCGCTTTAACAGGCCTACTTTTCGACTGACCCAACAGACGAATCATTGAAAAAACACAGCATTTCGCGACTTCTCTAACATTTGGCGCGGATGTATCTTCTTTCTTCTGACTTTCGCGCTATTGCATCTTTTGTCGACTGACTTGGCGACTCTACTGCGGAGCTATGCATCTGCTTTTCAACTGTCCATATTGTCGGAAGTTTCTATTTAAACTTCCTTCGACGAGTCATGATGGCTGCTGGTTGCTAGATATACTATAGAATGGATAAAATTACCATCATCACCAATGTCTGAATTCTTATTACTAATCAACGTTTTTTACCAATAAACAAACACCAAAAAATCTCCCAAATGTTCAGATTTAGGTGTGCCTCAACATCTGAAGATGTCCATTTGGGCCTGAACCCCCATGGAAAACTAGTTGGTGGCAAAAATATGCGCAAGTCAAATTGGATCATTTTCCCAGGTAAGGGTAAACATACAAATTTGTTCAATCCACCAACCTACGAGGTGGGGATCCCACCACTTGTAAGTATAGGGTCTCATAACAGGGGTGAAATAACCCTAGGAACACCCATTCATATTCGGCCATTTATCGGGGGTTTAACATTCTTCCATTTATAGGCCTATATGAATGTTTCCAAAAATAGGGGTACCCCAAAATGGATGGTTTATACTGGAAAACCCTATTAAAATGGATGATTTGGGGGTACCCCTATTTTCGGAAACACCCATATTAAGGAAATCCACAAATTGCCCAGTGGCTGCTGGATGAACATCAACATGAGACCAATCAGCACCGCACGATGCGACATTGTCAGATCGTGACAGCTGACCTTGCCAGTCGCTTGATGCACCTGTGCGGTTGGTTGGTTGTGACATTCCATAGTGGTTAATAGGGATCCATATGGTTGATGGTTCAGAAACCCTGCACCAGTTGAGATATATATATATATAAAGCCCTATAAATACTCGGATATTTTGGTATCTTAACTGGTGCAGGATTTCTTCCATCAGCAGAATGATTATAGTGACATTTACATGACATGTACACGCTCCAAAAAACACTTAGATTTGCGACTCTTCGATGCTTGGGAAAAAAGTTCCAAGCATATTCTCCCAAATGGTGGTTTACTACTGATTAATCCCATGGTACAATGCTTTAAAAATCACCCAACAAAACAAATACAATAATATCAATGCGAACTTTAAAGGGAAAGGCTCAACTTGTCCTACAAAGAAACATCGGTTTTATCATTCAGCTAACCTGAGACGATCCAAAGGAGCAATTTGGGGTTTTGATTGAGAGGAGGTTGGATAAAACGCTCATCTTCCAAAGACCTGGTGATTTGTGGCTTTGGAAGGTTTGAAGATACTTTTCCTATGAGTCATGTACAAAAACCCCTTCAGAAATCTCACTACTGCCCTGAACTGGGAAGCCAAATTTCTTCCATCAACAGTATCAAATGCAAACTAACATGAGCCAACACATAACTCACAAGCCTTGTATCAAATCGTCATATCTTTGCCAGCTTTGCAGATCGAGACCTGAACCCTGGTACCAAACATCTCAAGGCAGCCATAGTTTAAGAGGATGCAACACAAATGCAAAATAATGAGCCAATCCACCAGAAAGTGTCCATATTTCAATCCCAGAAAACAAAGATACAAATTTGAAACTTTTTCCACCAATCCACTGAACCAAGAAACAATCTCACTTTCGCAAGAACCAACCCTTAAACTATGATCATGATTCTGGGTAAATCACTATGACTATAACTCCGAAACCTGAATTACAGAAGGGCATTTTGGGAATATTCCCCTACGTGGCTACTGGAAGAATGTTTCACAGGACTAACAAATAGCAAGCCTTAAAACCCGCTAGCAAGCAGTATATAAACACTAATACACTCTAAAAAAATATCTTAAAATTATGAAAAAATATACACATAATAATACGACTAATTTGGACCCATCCTTTGAGATTATGCTTTCTATCATCACCTTTTTTGTCCCTCAACTTTCACAAGTTCCTCCCGCCATGGCACCGTCGCATGCAGCTCCTCCAGCTCAGCACCGATATGCTCAGCACCACCACGTAGTCGCGCCAAAGCTTTCCGAGCTGCATCTGGGTTGTTCTTCCAAGCTAACCACCGGGGAGATTCCTTGGAAAAATTGAGATATACCCTCTAGTAAACTAACATAGCAATGGAAATCCACCATTTTTAATAGGAAATACATCTTCAAAGGGTCCATTTTCCATTGCTACCAGTATGTTAGTTTACGGGAGGGTACCAACGCTACAATCTAACAGCAAAAACATCTGAAATTTGATGCCTCCTTTTGGGGATGGTATATTTGCAGTAATTAGTGCTTTGTCAGTTTTAGGGAGGGTACCAACCCTGCCTAGTGTTGGACTTCTTTTTGAATCACTTGCTCTACAAATTGACCAAATAAGTTGTGGAAAAGACGGGATCGAAACTTTGATTGCATTTTTTGGTATATACATCATGATCTGTCTCATATATATATATATATGTGTACCTTTTGTTTTACACGTCGATGAGTAAAACAACATAAATAAATCTCAACTAGAATCTCCTTATAGTAAGGGGGAAAACATGTTATTTAAAAAACTGGCTGCTTCACATAAATATAATTGTATATATATAAATATATACATATATATGTATATATTCATGTATATTTGATAGCTGAGGTATCATACTTGGCAAAATCTACTGCAAGAATGTGCAAATCTACTCAGTTGGTAGTTGCTATCGAGCTTTTGAAAATATTGGCAGGTTGAAGGCTCCAAGTAAGAAAAACATCCCTACCAGGTGCCAGCAGGTTCTTCCGAGTGACCCCAAACTTAGGGGGATTGAAAAAAAACAGGGGACCCAAACTTCAGGGGTGAAAACGTGTGACCTCCATGCAAGTGGTGATCAATCCGGGTCACTTGGAAGAAGCTGCTACATATTTTAAGATGTTTTCATCTATCTATTTGTTTACGTATCTATGCGTTTAATTTTGATTAATAATTTATCTTTATAACACATCTACACTCTTCCATGTCATTTTTTCATGGATCATCCAACAAACTGGGACAAGTAGGATTGTTCACCAACCAGGATTTCTCGGAAATAAGGATCACATCCTTTCTATCGAAACTGCCTGTCATGGGTTCATCATGACCTCAAGGTACTCGGCTTTTTTCCTTTCCTCCCATGACATCATGGTTCAAAAAAACAGGTGGAACAAGGCCACTTCTATCGTTTTATGTCCTTCATTAGAATAGAAATGGCTCCAAAACAACGTGCCAAGAAACTGGAATGAAGAGACCGAAACCTCGAATCTTCGTTGATGGTCCCGAAATGGTACCATGGGAAAAAGGTTGGAATGAGATTTCAACAAAAATTGATATTTGGATGGTCAAATGTTAGGGTCGCCTGATGTCATTGGACTTCTGGGGTTTGCACACTGAATGTCTCAAAATGAGAAGGTAACGGAAACACGGAGGGGTTTCATACTGTTTCCTAAGAATCCAGGTATGTCCTTTGGAAGGGATTACTATCAGGATGGGATTGGAACCCGAAAAATCCTACTCTAGGAACGGGGTTGGATTTTTTATAGGGAAAAACCATGACCATGGAGGTTTTACCCCCCGAAAATGAACCCCTGGAACCCTTGGATTTGCTTGGAACCGATGGCTCCGAAAAAGTTGATTCACATCCGATGTTCGATGGTGGTTTAATGGTGATGAATTCCATCGTACAAAGTGAAAAATCACCTCAAACAAATCCCATCGAACCCCAAATGACCCTTGTTTTGATTGGAAAGTTGGCCTTGTTTTGGAGGGTTGACCCGGTTGACCTTAAAAAATTGCGCTCGGTTGGGTTCGTTCTGGTATATTCATGGATGATTCATGAGATTTTTGCAAGCTACAAAACTTCTGAGTCATACTAAAATTTAACATCATTCAATTGATCAATAGACCTTAAACATCATTACCCGGGCACAGAAATTTCTTAGGCTGATCAATTTAAAATTCCTTCAATTCACGGTGGTAAAATTCTGATTTGTTTCTCGAAACATCCGAATACCAGGGTTTGGGCAAGATTTCTTGACAACGACCACTTAAGGTCCGGTGCTGCCGACAAAATCTGTCGTACGTCCTAAAATTCATCTTAGGTATGGCTCCAAAAACGATGAAACCCAAGGTACCACACAAGATTTTGCACCCTTTCATTCATACCCCTTGAAACCCCATTTCGAAAAATATCTCCAAAAAAATGAAACTTGATGTAAATACTTGATATCTCTGAAAAAAAAAAACGGCAAAAAAACCAGGAAGCTGAAAAGAAGCACCGAAAGGGCCACCGGTGTCAATGCTAACCAACGCCATTGGCAGAGTCGATCACCGTTGTCGTTTTCCACGACAAGAACCTCAACAAAACATCGCCACGTTGAAGCTTCGGAGAGCTGGGGAGCTCTAAATAAACCAAGTGTTGAGTGTATCATTTTTGTTGTTGTTTGGAGTTTGTACAAAAAAAGGAAGAACCTTGTTAAAATATATGATATTTTATAAGTGACTAGCATCAGGGTTCTTAAAAACACAGAAAACATGTCAAGTTTCACCAAGCTCGCTTTTTCCATGAAAAATCCTGCTCAGTTGTTTTTGTGGATTTCTTTTTTGAGGAGAAAAAAAAGTGGTATTCAAAAACAACGAAAGGTGCTGCTGAAGTGAGTTCATTCCGTAGGGATGGAGCTTCCGAACTGAACAATGAGAAAACAATCTAAGAGTCTTTGTTGGTCAACACATTTACACATGGCTGGCTTTATTTTATGTGGCTGAAATTTTATTGGGGGGACTTATAGTAATCTGTTTCTTCGTAAATATAAATACAAGTATTTACGTGTATATATATATACACGGCCTACTTAAATGTTCCATCGTACGTTATTTGAGTAGATTCAATGACTTTTTGGCATTATACTTTCGGACCGAAGTGCCTTATGTTGGGTCCAAACACCAAACACCAAACTCCACAATGAATAATAAAGGTTCGTAAAGGTCCCTTAGCAGAACTTTGTTCAGCCAGGCTGGGTTTTGAACAGCCAGCTGTTCAAGTTTCTGGGGAATAGGTGCAAATTAACCTCAACTTTCTACTGACAGATCCTATCCTACAAGGTGGGCCCCCACCAGGAGTTATGGCTCCCCCATAAATGGCCCTACAAATGTGTAACTCGGGTGAAAAGATCCCTACAAGTGAAGTGACATGGGCCTACCCTTCAAGGACCTAGTCCATAGGCCTCCGGATTTCACCAACTACCTTCCATCTGCTCGCTCAAGTCATCAAGTGAATATCTCAGGTGACTCTCTAATTGAGCAATGAAAAAAAGGGGCCCAAACGTGCTAAATTTCACAAATCAGGTCCGATAACTGGAGGCTTGCGCCATAAGTTTCTCGTATCCCAGGTTGAGGAATTTTCTGGCCCATCAGGGATAATCCTGCAAGACACCTGTTCCAATCTGGACATCAATAATCAATAATGATCGTTGTCACAGAGTGTGATTTCCCAGGGCAACACACGCATAGAATGGTCATGTGGGGTACCAGTGCAGAGAGCCAAACATATGTGTGTAGTTTTTTTCTGGATTGAGTGCTGAAATATGCACAATCTAATGTAAATGCTGAAATATGCACAAGGTAAGTGTTGAAATATGCACCAGGTATTGTGAAAAGAAATGACGACAATAAGATTCCACAATACAAGAACAATCGCAATTCTATTTGGTTCTCATGGGGGGTTCAGCCGTGGCAGGCTGTTTACGTTTCAGCGACATGGCTCGGCTCGGTATCACTGATTGACCTATGTGAAATATCAAATCCAGAGAAAAAACATCTC